>VYXC01003160.1:395458-537826 GCA_013397175.1 Platysteira castanea | reverse complement strand
CCGTGCTGGGCGGCGGCTCCGCGCGCCGCCGGGCTCCTTCCCGCGGAAACCCAGCCGGGGCGGCCCGCTCGGATTGAAACTGACCGGACCCGGGTTCGGCGCGGCCGCTCGCCCCCTGTTTGTGAGCCCTGGAGGGCTTTGTGCTGATCACCCTCCGCCGCCCCCCTCCCCTCCCTCGGAGCCTTACTCCTTTTTTCAAAATTCTGCTGAAACCTGGCAGGCTCTGCAAGGGGAAATAGCTCACACCCCCAGTAATTTAAGTTGTTAAAATATGTGTCTGCACTTTAAAAGGGTGTTTGATAAATCCTGCATTTTCTCCCAGTCCCCAGGACTCAACACCGTAAAACTGAAAAAAAAAAAAAAAAAAAAGAAGAAGGTCTCTAAGCAAGAAATCTGTTCCAGGTTTTAGTAACAAAAGTATGATTCAATGATTCATACTGATATCGGTAGGGCAGAGAGGAGGGGGGAAGATGGTGGCAGTTTCTGTATAAAAATAAAAATGAGCCAAACTGTTGAAGGCTTATCAATAGGAGGGCACCTCAGCGCTGCCTCTGCCCAGTCATCCCCCTTATAGTCATCCTCTCCCCAGCTGTAAATTCAGCGGGTGTTTAATCCAAGGCTGAGCAATGGCATCTGGGCCCTCTTCCCCACGCAGGCAGGCGAGGGGGGCCCTGCCCCAGGACTGCAGGCTCTTCCTCCTTCCCTGCATTCCGGCTTGGCTGGGAGAACAGAAACCCCTGCCTTGGGCTGCAGAGCGCTGACCCGAGCGGCCATCGCACCGAAAACTTCAAACAAATGATCCACTTCCTCTTCTGTTTGCTTTGGAGTCGCGGCATCTGGACTTTGCGCTGGCGGCTGATCTTTTTCCCCTCCCTTGGTCTTCAAGAGCAACCAAAATAACCAACCGAGAGAAATGCCCACAGGCTCAGGCTATTCCAGATTTTTTTTTTTAATTATCATTATTATTATTATTTACTTAAGGAGAGCAATCAGGTTCCTCGAATTTCCTTCTCTTTATAGTTTCTTGTTTTTTCCCCTTGCCTTGACCAGAAGTGAGGAGTAGACAAGGAAGCGAACAGCCTATTATTTTCTGCAGTTGTTTACTCGTTCTGTAGATGGTGCTTGTTCCCAGGGCTCTGAGCCTCTCTATAATTAAACCCATTTTAATTGTTAGTTAGAAACGTCATTTCGGGGACTTTCCAAGACTTGCTGAGAAAGCCAGCCGAGATAACTATTTCACTACCGAGTCGCTCCCAGCCTGGTTTTTGCCCAGTCCCTCCAGTCGTCCAGCCACGGCATGGGGCTGAGCTCAGAGTGGAACTGCAACAAGCCCAGGGCTGGCAGCCCCTCCACCAGCACAGCCCTCTGCCCCTGCTGCTTTTGTGTTATTCGCTTGCACCGTGTGCATTTGTTTTGGAAACTTGGGGTTTCAGGCTGAACATTTCCGCAGATCAAGCAGCAAAGGCTGAAGACGAGAAGGAATTTTTTTTCCAGCGATTTAGCTTGGCAAACGCTGACTCCATGGTGGTCCGCCTTGGATTGCCTGCACACATGCTCAGCTCAGGAATTTAGCTGCTCACCCCACCTCGTGGCTAAAAGTCAGAGCCCTCTGGGCCAGAGTGGGAATTTGTGTGGGCATGAATTCACACCGAGCAGAGGAATGAAAATATTGGAGCCTTACACCACCCGCCAGAGCCGTGCCAGAACTTTGATAGATGCAAATGAATAAAGATAGGTAAATGAATAAATGAAAGTCAATTATTAAAGAAGATTACTGAAAAAGTGAATGAATGCAATGCCATGCTCACTAGCCTTCTTGTGTGGGTCAATCCATCCAGGCCCAGCACATTCCTGTTGGGATACTACAGCTGGGCCTGGGAAGCAGGAATAAATGTCTAGAACCTCCCAAGCCCTTCTCAAACTTGTCCTCAGCGCAGGAACCGCTTTTGGAGCCCTCTCCATCCCTGGGTTAAATGCAAGCAGATGCTAAACTTGTCACAAAATACAGAGGGATGAGATTCTGCATCAGACCTGTGCACAACTGTAGCAGAGAAATTAAGAACCACTTTCTTGCACGAGAGCCGAAACAGGTCAGAGTGGCCAGAAGGCAGGGAAGAAGAAGGGGGCAGTGAATGAAATGATAAAGGCAGGAGGTTTAAAGGATTACTTTTTCCAGTTGCGTGTGTATATAAAACTGTGGGCTCGTTGGCACATGATGCTGTGGAGGTCAAAAGTATAAACTGGGTCAAAAAAGCAATTCGACAAATTTATGGAGGAAAAGTCCCTGGAGGTTTACTAAAGGCAAAGGCAAAGCTCTGCAACATGTTGATGGACAATGCACAGCAAAAGTGTCACTCTCACTCCTGTTTTCCTCCATAAGCATTGACTGCTCTTGGAGGTAAGAGGAAAGCCACAACAGACCTTTGGTCTGATCCAGTTTGGCACTGGGATGTTCAAATCAGCACTCTCTTGTCCCCGAGCCGTTGAGCATGGGTTCACACGCTGGCCTCTGCTAAAGGCTGGAGAATAGTCTCATGGGGTGACTGCACTCTTTGCCCGGTTTAACTCCCCGTCAGGGTAATAAGAGGTTACTTTGAGCACCGAGTGTAAACTGAATCCAAGTGCCAGCTTTGCCACAAATATATTTGATGATAGTACAGTTCCCATAGCAAGAGAACAAGGTTGCTATCTTCAGACACCTGCACTTCCCTTCACCTGGAGCCATTTGGCAGTAGGAAGCCTGCAAATCTGCTTGCGTCAGAGTTACTGAGCAAGAACTTGAGTACAAAAAAGCCTGAACGGTTGAAAACAAGTTGGGGGTGGGGTGTTTTGGTTTATTCCCTCTCCTACAACTCAGTTCCCAACATTTCAAGGTAGGAAAGGGAAGTGCTTTTGTCACAAGCAAGGTTTTCCCCTGTGAGTTTCAGATGAGTTGGGCATTTCACTCCCCTGCTCCCATGGGAATCCTCAGGTAAATAGATATGTCTTTTCTGCAGCAGTGTTCTGCTGTACAGAGGCTGGGAACAGAGGAAGGACAAACCTCCTGACTTTATTTTTGCTGGGGGTGTAAAATGAGCCAAGGCTTTCTGCAGTCACTATTCTATACATATATTTTGGGTCTGATGCTATTTTTGTTGGCTGTGACCCTGAAGGTGTAGGTGTGGAAGTGCCTTTCTGCTGGTCTCTGCAAGCGGGTGTAGATGTTTCCTCTCTTCCAGGCGCCTCCTCAGACGCTGTGGCCTTTCAGGGGGAGTAGGCGGATGTCAGCGTGGCCTTTCCCCACCTGTCTGTAACGTTTTAATACTTCCTTTTATTTTGGCCTTGCGCTCCTTCCATGGAACATCTCTGGGTAGCCACTGGGAGGTGTAAATGGCTTGAGATGGAAACCACAGCTTGTAGGTGCGCCCTCTGCCAGGCTTTTCTGGCACCCGAGGAAGTCAGGTCTCTGCCTGCTCCCAAGCAAAAAGAATATTACCAGCTGCTCTGTGAGAAAACAAATTCACAGAGATACAGGAAAGTGTGTTAAGGTGGTGGGAAGCAATGGGAGTAAGATTCCTGGCAGCTCAGGTATGTAAACATTCATAAAATAGAGAGTGTGTGCATGTGTGTACTTTGTGGTGGCAGGAAACCCAAAAGCTAGCTCCATTATTTTTGCTGGAACTGGTAGCTACAGTACCAGAAAAATATTATAAGCCCTTAATCCTCCTGACTTTACACCTGTGAATGACCTAAAGACCATCCAAGGTGATCTAAATTACGGCACATCTTTAGTAAAGGGGTTTGGGATCTGATTTAGTTGTTCATAAAAAGGGCTTTCTGTTTTTCAGTAGCTCAGATGCTGGGCTACCTCTGGGGGAAGTGAGGGGCAGACAGGAGGTGGAGGTGATGTGTGGCCTCTTCTGAAGCATCACATGGATGTGACTAGCCTGCCACAAATTTAGCACTGGTGGCACTGACAAGACACTGCAGTGGAAAAAGCAGAGATGTCCTTTTAGCAGACACAGGGTAAGGAAATTGGCTGAAGTTAATGGATCTAAGTTATAATTTCCAGTGGAAATACTAATGCAATTAATGTATTTCCACACAGCAGGACAGCAAGCCCATGCAAGTGCTTAGCTGTTTGTCATGACTGCTCTCAGGAGGCTGGCCTAGCCACGTCCTGGGGTCTGTCCAGCTGCATCCAGGCACAGGCAGCCTGTGCTGAGGGTGGGAGCAGGGCTGAGACACAAACCAGTGTGCCAATAGGTTTGAGGGGCTGGAGGAAAAGAGCATCACCAGGACCGGCTGCTGCATGGTTCTGGAAAGCAAAGGTGCCCGACAAGGAACATCTGCCTCTCTGCCTCTGACCTGAGTGTGGGACTATTACTTTACCCCAGCTCCATGGCAGAGCAGTCCCCAGCTGGGGTGTGCACATCCTGTCTGGACACTCTGGGACAAGCAGGAAAGCCCAGCAGCCCCCTCACGCAGCGCCACAGATCTCCCTGCTCCCCACTTGCTGCTGGCATGCACCACCTCCTGCAGAGAAATCTCCCTCTTCTTAGGGGTTTGCCTGTTCTCAGTGAAGTTACAAACCCTCTAGGGCAAGGCGCAAGATTTATCTGATCTCCCTGAGCATGCCACAAGTGTGTGAAGCTAGAGAAGGGATTTCCATCCTGCCGGGGTGGTAATGGGAGCTGAGGAAGCGCCCAGCCTGGCTACAGCAAGGCGAGATATGGAGCAAGATGTGCGTCTCATCAGTGGCGGAGCAGAGCCACGAAGCTGCTGTTGGGGAGACTGGTGTTCTATCCTGCTGCAGGTCCCCAGAGCAGCACCTACCCCCTCCCTGTGGAGAGTCCACATGCATGGGATGGCCTGTGCAGCCCGGTGCCAACATCCTCTTTCCTCCAGGTCTCAGCCGGGCACATGATGGTGCTGGGGTCCCCAGCACTCCTGCTGGGCCCAACCTCAGGAGCTGATTATGGTGTACAGCAAGGGCACAGCTTCAAATGGGTGCCCTTAACCTGGCCTAATCTGCACAGGGCTCTGTGCCTGCCAGGGCAGAGGGAATTCAAATATATCTCATCTCAATAAATTGTTGTTCAGGTTAAGGGAAGTGCCAGAAGGTTTAAAGAGGCTGTTGGCAGTTTCCAGAAAAAAAAGAAGCAAGTGACACCTGCTGCACATCAAAACAGCAATTGCCCTTGTATCAGTAAGATGGTTAGTGTATGTAACAAGTGGTCAGGGACGTGGAAAAGGCACAGCTCTCAGAAACGAGGACAAATTCACTTTTTTCAAATCCTGCGTCCATGGTCCCAAGCTGATACATAGCAAGATGATAACACAGCACAGTGGTTTCTATTGGCCTCTGCCTGTTTCCAGCCACAGCAGCCCTGGCTGCTGATTATTCAGCAGACATTAACCAGTGGAATGTTTCCATGATCTTTTTCTCAAAGAAAGAAGTGCTAGGACTAAATGCTTTCATCTTTTTTTTTCTTTTTTGAGAAAGTCTAAGACTACTCAGGAGCCCCTCGGATCATGACATTTATGTGACATGCAGTGCTGGTGTCAGAAGCTGCTGCTTGCTGTGCTGCTTGCTGCTAACCTCCAACAGGCTCAGCTGTAACCCTTTGAAAAATACCATTTTGTTCTTTAACGGTGGAACTTGTCATAACCTTATTTCCAAACACTTGGGTTGCACTCCACACATCTTACAGCTCCATGAGATATTTGCATTAGGGAGGCAGCTTGCTTTCCCGCCTATCCCGTTCCATCCAAACACACTTTTAGCACCAGGCAGGAAGCCAAGGTCAAGTCTCCTTTTCTTTTTTTTTTTTTTGTTCCTCCTGCCTGCTCTGAATACATTATAATGCAGACTTCAGCTCCATTATTATATCTTTTCCCACAAGACCGTTGCCTCATTCAGACCTCAGCAGGGAACATGCTTTCATCTCTGCCAGCTGGGCATGGCTGGAGAACCCTATGCCCATAGGAGCTCCAAGGGGAGGACACGGAGGTGAGGCTTTGCAGATTCCCATGCCCAGAGGATAGAGGAGTTTGGTTAGGTCCAAATCTGGTAGGGCATTTCCAGGAAGCCTCTCCCACTGCCTCCTTTGTCAGGCCAGTAATGAAGAATGTCAGTGATGGGATTCCTCTCATCTGTTTTTAAGTGCCTAAAAGTTAGGTGCCTACACCTAATTAGTTAGACAGGCTTCCTGTGTAGTCAATGGAGACAAATAGGCACCTCTAGTTTATGATTCATTTCACCTATCTTGAAGTTTATCTTGAGAAGGGCTGACTCACCCCACAGCCAAGCACCCGCTTCTCTTCTGTGACTCCAAAGGCAGATCAGCAACTTGCTGAGGATTTGACAGCTACATTTTGGGTGTCCCAAGCTGGGCAATGTGAGTCTTACTCCCAGCTGTGACAGTGACTGTGGAAAGCATCATCACTTGGCTGCTCTTGCTTGCCCTGCTCCCACCCTGTTGCCCACAGAAGGTCCATTTCCAGCCCTGCCCAAGCAGGGCTGGGTTTTAGTCTGTCCAAATCACATTATCAGCCCTTATCACAGTATCAGACCAAGTTAAATATTTATAAAGCACCTGGGGGCAGGGTCCACGTCTTTCTTCAGTTTGTATATTCCCTTGAGGAGCAAAGCCCCCGTGCTGGTTTGCAACCCTTCGCAGATTGATGCAATACAGCACCATGAGCCCCTGTGCCAATCTGCAGGTCTTGACAAAATGCAGCTGGGAATGCAGAAAGAGCTCATGGACATTGGGAAATAGGCAGGAGTGAATCATAAGAGTCAGGAGAAGCAACTAATGTGTGGGAAAAAGGCAAATGTGCTACCTCGGCACAAACATACAATAAGGAAGTATGTAATAATAATTATTGTTATTGTAATACGGCCTGGGTGAGCATTTGGGAAAAAGATATCTAATAACTGACAAGCGACATGGCTCGGTTTGTTTTGATCTGAAATTCAAACAATGGTTGTGTTTATAAGGCAATAATACGCAGGGCTCTGGCACCACACCAACTATGCACTCCCCAAGTCGGGTTTATATAGGTCATGCCAAACAAATAATAGTGTTCTTCAATATAATTACTGATTCATTACAGAAAAGAGAATGTAATTGAGTCTGTTTGGATTTCAGGGAGGCGTTAGATATGGTAAATTCATACATTTGAACTCAGATTGGGAAAGCTTTATGTGCTCGCCTAGTTCTGCTCATCCAGAAGTCAGCGATAAAATTCCCACTGCAGCCTGTCCCAGCAGCATGAGAGACTTCCCTCAGGCTTCAGCAGCTGCTCATGCTCCTGCTGCCCTTTGCAGACTCTTTCAGCACCCTTTGAAGCACTTCACAGGTAAACTGGGAAACTAAACTACTGCTAGAGCAAGACCCGGATCCAAATATGCTGGACATGGCTCTTACCTCAGGTAATTGCACCCACCCCTTGATCCTGGGGGCATCCTGGCCCCTCCACTTCTAAGCCTCCTGGTCCATGGCCCGCTTCTGGATGTGTCTCTTGACACATAATCTCAGTGTTACTGCAGGGGAAAGCAGCAAAAGGCAGAGGATGGGATGGCCTGGCAGTACCCACCAGCTCCCTGGACGAGGACACCCCAGCTTAACTGGCACATTTGGCCACAGGAGAGTTAAACTGTGTTGTTCTCTTCGTGGGATGAGGGTGGGGTTGGGCAGTGGTGGGGCCACGCTGCCACCCAGCATGGTGAGCGGATGCTACCAGCACTCAGCGTTAAAGGACAAGAGCTGGGCTCAGAAGGTGAGGGAGGACCAGGGCTGCTGCTCTGGTGGCTTTTGAATGGCTTTGCCACATGCCATTCCCTGGGGCATGGTGGACTGGCATTTCGGCTGCAGTACTCTGCTTTCCCCAGGGAGACCTGGGCAGTCCTACAGCAGGCTGAGATGTTTACTGCTGGCCTCTGCCCTTTATGGACCCTGCACAGCACAGAGGGGTGGATATTGGTGCCCAGAGTAGTGTTCTCAACACCCGGCACAGCTGCCAGTACCAGTGACGGGGCATTGCTCTGTGTGACACCTGGGCTCCTTTACCCAGGAGAACACGAAGCATTGTGACACAGCCTTGGAGCCAGCACCCCTCATGTCCATCACTGGCCTTGCTGCTGCTCACCACAGTACAGAGGGCAGAACCCCAGTCTCCTCCCTCCTGCCCTTCCCCAGGGAGCAGCTGCCTTTTAAAGAATGGTCAGACAGGGCATAATATGAGGCTTCCAGAAAAATGGGAACTGTGCCAGTTGCACTGGTGGACCAGCACCCAGCAGAAGAAGCACTGATAGATCACTAGTCCCACTAGGCAGTTGACTTCTGTGAGCTTCTGGAGAAGTTCATCAGGAACAAGTAGGGGCTATAGTTAGTAATATATGCTTTCAGAAGGTTTTTTGATAAAGGCCTTTCCAAATATGAAACAAACTTGGCAGCCATGGTATGAAAAGTCCCGTCATGGATTGAAAATTGACTCAGAACTGACAGAATGGGGGGAAAATCAAGTAAAAGGCCAGTGTTCCAGTTGGGGAAGAAAAGTTTACTGGGTGGGAGGGGGTGGTGGAAGCAGAGATGAAAGTGGCCCTTTGAATACTATTACAAAAATCAGTGAAGGGGGAAGAAGGATAACAAGGCAACAGCATTTGCTGCCAACAGAGAACCATGCATTATAAATGCAAGCAAGTCTTGGCAGGACTGGGAGGAACTCCAGAAGATTCTAACTAAACTTGGAAACCAAACCACCATGACGGAGAAAGTTCAGCGTACACAAATGCCAAAGCAAGCTGTTTTAGAAGAAATTGGGCAAGCTTCTTACTCTGAATTAGAAATTGTCTTGTGGGGGTCAGCAGCAGACAGGGGCAATGACTGTTGAAGCATTACACAGAAGAGATCTGCACCGTGAGTCAGCATGAAAAACATGTCATCGTATAGCCTGGGTACCCATCACAGTCCATGCCCACTCTCCCACTGTGAAGCAGGACCTAAAGAAACATTGTAAGATGGACCATGCTAAGTCAAAATCAAAAGTCCACCAAAGGCAGCATGGAAGAATAGAAACAGGATCAAATGGAGAGCTGGATGGGGGACTTTTTCTGTGAAGGGAGGTTGAGGACTATAATATTATTTCATTTGCAACAGGCATGAGGAAGACTACAAAACAATAGTTCCCTATAGCAACAACTGGCTGATGCTTTCAGTTTATTTGTGCTCTGCAAGTTGAAAAGAGAGATGTAAAGGCGCTTATAAAAATAGTTGCAAGGAAGTTTGTGCTTTGCCACTGGGCTGCCTCTCAGTGCTGTTCCTGGCTGGATGCGATCTGCTGATAAGCTTGTACCTGGCCTGAACTCAGCCACCTCTGCGTGCCGAGCCACCCGCAGCAGTGTACCCGCTCAGGATAGGTTGCCAATGCCCACTTTTACAGAGGCTGGATGCAGCTGCCTTGTGGGCAACCTCCAGCCCTGGGCAGGCAGCAGCTGGTGAATCCCTGATGGGCTGGGGCACTGAAAGCCTGCTTACATCAGTGTCTGGCTGTCACAGAGTGGGGACTACGTTGCAGGGACAAATGTGGTCCCTGGCAGGGTGAGGTGACACCAAGATCCATGCAATAAGAAATGGAAGGGGGTTCTGTGTAATGGAAGGGGGTGTGTAAATAATTTACTAGTATGACCTAAATGCTACCAGGCCCTTGTTTATTTTTATGAACTTAGTAAAGAACCATGCTGGTTCTGAAACAAGTTTGGGGGGCCAGAGGCTGAGAAGTGGCATAGAACACCCCAGCTTAACTGGCACATTTGGCCACAGGAGAGTTAAACTGTGTTGTTCTCATCCTGTCTCCACTGTGTGGCAAGGCAGCCGGGCTGGGAGGGGACAGATGCCTTCTGAATTTCCAACTTTCCCTGCATACAGAAACCTTTGTGGAGAAACCAGAGAGGGAGAAATGCCACACATTCTACAGGTGGCTGCACCAGAAAGGTGGGAGGTTTGCCACATGCTCTGTGGACGACCAGGGAGGGGAAATAGGTTGCTGGATGATGTTTGTCACTATTTCAGTCAGGGTTTCTGGGTGCCCCCAGCTGCCAGTGCAGTGCTGGGGCCATGGGTCCACAGAGAGGTAGACTTTTGGCTGAGAAACAAAAGCAAAGCCTGGACTTACTGTCGTCAAAGAGGAGCTAATCATGCTCCTGACAAAAGCAGAGACACTGGGCCTGGTGTCTGGGCTGCTGTGCAGCGCAGGTAGTGAGCACTGAGGGGCTGCCATGATGCCCTGCTCCTCAGGACAGTTTCCTCCGTGTTGTGAAGCCCAGACAGCCTTGAAGATCCACAGCAGGATGCTTCCTCCGTACCTCCTTACCTCCTTACCAATCCTTTACTTTCTGTAAGGGATAGAAGTGTTGCAGACACATGAGACATTGATTGCTGGCTACTGGGGCTGAGAAAAGAGGAAGACTAATCCTCCTACTTTCCTACTCTTTTTTTTTTTTTTTTTTTTGTAAGTTTTTGTTCCATACATCATGTGGTCATAAGAGAATCTAATTTTTCAGCTAAGAAAAGCATGTTCATGTTAGCTAGCATGGAGAAAAACATGAAAACTCTGAAGTGTGAGTCAAAGACTAGAGTCAAAAGCAACAGAATTCAACATTATTTGCTTTATTTTTTCTTAGTTATGTTCCTTAGGTGACTGGCAGTATTTTGGAACCTGTCTGTCAAGCATTTGGGATTAGCTCTGTTGGAAGGGCAAGGATGTGGGCCCTCTAGTGCCACCTGGGAAATGCCAAGATACCAGCCCACAGCTCTGCAGGGAGAGGTGTTACTTGGCGAGTAACCAAGAGCTTAATCAGAAATTTGGGACCACTACAGATGGTTGAGGAGAAAAACAGATCAGGTTTTCTCTTTAGGTCTCCTGCATGTGGCTGGTCCAACTGGATAATAGGTCCAGCAGTAACTCATAGCAGGAGGAAACTCTTCCCATTCAATGGTTGCCTGATGTGTGAGAGTTCAGCCAGTGCTACAGGCACTACTTAGTGGACAAGTATCCACACATGTAATTTCTGTGGTAACGGGTCTTCATGTCTACCATTCTCTCTGCCTGCCCAGCAGAGGGGACTGAAATTATCAGGAAATAAGTTTCTCCATCAAAGTGTCCTTCCAGCTGAGGCTTTGCACTGCACTAACAGCACATGCACAGCCTGTGCTGCTTTGTTTATCTGTGGATGGACAATTGCTATCTCCAGGCCTACAGAGTGAACATTGTTAGACATACTAAAAATAATTTTTAAAAAGTCCTCTGACTGCAAAGTTCAGTGCCTTTCAGTTCGTGTACATTGAGCTGAGAAATCATGCCCACTAATTGTTACTGAAGTCTGCAGTTGGTTGGCCCCCCAGTACAATGCCAGGATGCTGGGCAAACTTGTGCACCTCCTCCCAAGTTCAGATGTGTTTGAGATGTGCAGCTCAAAGATGACCAGTCTGTTACCTCTAATATTGTCGATGGATAAAACCCCTACAGGTTCAAGCTGTGGTAGATATGACAGTCTCTGTGGCAAATAGAGCTGTTTCAAAATGCAAACCAGAATTTCAAAGTGTCACTAAAATGCTGAAGATCCACTGAGGAGCAGGTGTAGGGGTGGTGGATGGTAAAGGCTTTCTTACTGAAATTGTTCTTAAGAGGAATTCTGCTGATGAAGGGAGGATCCTACAGTCGCCTCCAACAGTGTAAGCAGAATGAAAAGCAGCAGCAGCAAAAGCCAGTAATGCACCAAAAGATAAGTGTCCAGCCTAAATCAGACCAATAAAATAGCTGTGCTGGTGAATTAATATGCCAATCTAATCCATATTTCGTGAAGCAGTTGAACCCACAACTACAAAGTTTATCCCAAGGAGAAAGTTGTTGCAATGATGATGCTATGGAGAGGGATTGCTGAGTCTCATAGCTGAGTTGTATGTGTGTATGACTGGTTTGCGTTTGTGAAGTGCATACTTTTCACAGAATCACAGAATTATTAAGGTTGGAAAAGACTTCCAAGATTATTGAGTGCAACCTTTGACTGAACACCACCATGTCAACTAAGCCATAGCATTAAGTTCTAGATCCAGTCATTTATTGAATGCTTCCAGGGAGGGTGACTCCTCCACCTCCCTGGGCAGTTCATTCCAATACTTGAGAACCCTTTCAGTGAAGAAATTCTTCCTAATGTCCAACTTGAACCTCCCATGGTGCGGCTTGAGTCCATTTCCTCTTGTCCTGTCACTTGTTGCCTGGGAGAAGAGACCAGCCCCCACTTGGCTACAACTTCCTTTCAGGTGGTTGTAGAGAGTTATAAGGTCTCCCCTGAGCTTCCTTTTCTCCAGTCTAAACACCCCCAGCTCCCTCAGCTGCTCATCATCAGACTTGTGCTCCAGACCCTTCACCAGCTCCACTGCCCCTCTATGGATCCGCTCCATCACCTCAATGTCTTTCTTGTACTGAGGGGCCCAGAAGAGAACACAGGATTTGAGGTGTGGCCTCACAAGTCCTGAGTGCAGGGGGACAATCACTGCCCTGGTCCTGCTGGCCACACTGTTCCTCAGAGAGACCAGAATGCCACTGGTCTTCTTGGCCACCTGGGCACATGCTGGCTCATGTTCAACCATCTGCTGACCAGCACTCCCAGGTCCTTTTCTGCTGAGCAGCTTTCCAGCCACTCTTCCTTCAGCTCCATGGGGTTGTTGTGACCCAAGTGCAGGACTCAGCACTCTGCCTTCGTGAACCTCATACCATTGGCCTCAGCCAATGATCCAGCTTGTCCAGATCCCTCTGCAGATCCTCTCTCTTGTACCAGAAAAAGTAAACAATAATTGTTTCTGTGCATGTATTAGACTAAGAAGAGTGTACATATTTGTATGTGTGTGTTAGTGCTGGCTTAAGGAACTGTGTATGTGCATAAGAACAAGTGCTAGCGAACACGTAGCAAGACTCCGAGTAGCCATCACACATCTGCATGTGAGCGCTCGAAACTGCGGCAGAAGCAGTGTGTGCTACGACCTGGAGCAAGGGTGGGCAGGGCTGCATGAGTGTTCATTCACTCTGAGCGCTCACTGAGTGGTTTTGCCGCCGTGGGGAGTGTGGGTCTGTACTGACAGCAGGGCAGAGGAGCAGTGCTATGGGCACAGGCACCCATGCACATGGGAAGGGAGCAGGACAGCACACGTGGCACCGCAGTGCTGGAGGATGCAGAAAAGCTCTTTTCCAACTGTTTATACAACGTGGTTTGACTCAGCAAAGAATTAACATGGTAAAGAAAAATCTAGAAGTGCTCTTGCCAGCTAGAAGCAGAGTGATCAGCATACACAGGATGTGGTAAGAACTAAAAGCGACCCGTTATTAACTTCACTTTTATTTCAAGGGGGTTCACTTCTCTGTTCTGTTTCCCATTTGGGAAGTGAAACCTAAGATCATGGTACCATCACAAAAAAAAAAAATACTGGTCACAGCTCATTTGTTTTTCTGCTTTATTATTATCTTTTAAAAGGTTACTTGGCTTTTCCTTGAATGGAATTTATTGAAATTGCTGGTAACACATGAAGTCCTCACTCTCTGTTTCTCTCCTGAGGAATTATCTCATTTGCTCTTATTTGAAACTGTTGACTCTGAAGGGAGTGTTTATACCTCACAG
This sequence comes from Platysteira castanea, assembly GCA_013397175.1. Lineage (NCBI taxonomy): Eukaryota > Metazoa > Chordata > Aves > Passeriformes > Platysteira > Platysteira castanea. Next base: position 524,169 of record VYXC01003160.1, on the reverse strand, counting down.
TATGGTGCAACCCAGACCAGAGGGAAAAACGCGGGTTCCTCCTAAGTACAGCCAGAGCCTGTGCACTGCTCACAAGGTGCTTTGTAAACATTTATTCATTCTTGTACACACGCTCCCTTCCCTCCCCCATCAGGTGAGGAAATATTATTGTCACCATTTCACGGATGGAAGAAGTGAATGCAGATAGGTCTGGTGACTCACCCGCAACCGCTGAGGCTGATTTAGAGCTGAGGCATTAAGCTCCCAGCCACCTAATTTAACCCAGCAGGTCACGTTCCCACCCAGGCCTGACAATATAGGTAGTGCCAGCTCCATCTACCTGCCACCTACTTGTCCTGTGAAGCAGTAACACTCATCTCCACGTTTGCAGAATGAGATCAGATTGCTGTGGCTTACTCCATGCGGTGTTGTCATCAGAGCGCGATATATCATTATGATATCGTGATGTTATTATGCCTGAAACTAACGCAAGGCCACGCACAGAACAGAGGTAGGCAGTTCAAAATCAGCGACCATGCGCTCCTCCACCACATCACACGCACACACCCTGTACCAGGGTGTTGGTTGATTCCACCACACTGCAAGGATCTGCAAACAATCTGCGTGCTGGGCAGGGTCTCCCCACCTTCTCTTTTGGGCCTGGATTAATTTCTGCCCATACAGTCCTGGTGCAAATGTCTGAGGGAGGAAAGATGGCTCTGTGAGGAGATGGAAGGAAAATGTTTGCCTCTGAAGTGGAAATGGCTCTCAAAGCACATGGTCAGGAGATAAAGATCATGGCCCCAGTTCTTTGTTAGGGTAGATGTTTTTAAGTGCTGAGCACTTACTGGAAACTAAGCCTCCTAAAACTGGTTCACTACAAGCATTGGGAAACAGCCTTCAGTGTCTCATCATAGCTGAACATCCAGGGCCACATGTTGCCACTGCTGTTTGCTTTTGCTTTGCTATTTAAAATCCTCACCTATGTTTTTACCCTCTCCCACACAGAATCAAGAACAACAATAATAAAAAAACCAGCTCCTTATCATCTTCCTTTGCTTTTCACACTGTTTACACAGGGCATGATTTCACTCATGCCCAGCTCATTTCAGACGACTCAGATTAGTCAGTTCCACTTTCTGAGACTGGCTGGTCTGGCTGGCTGGCTTGGGCCCCACGGGATACTGCTGCACCCAGCTTCATGCTACTGAAGGGGAGGTCAGCTTTCCCTGCATGAATCTTAACTTCCATTTTAAAGGAAAACACTTGGTATTTTCATCTTTGGAATATAACCTCTTCAATAGGTCATTCCAATGAATCTGGTGTTGCTTTTTGCCCCGTCACATGCAAAACTTGTTTCCATTGCCACGATGAGGTTTGCAGAAATATCCATCTTGATTTCTGTGGGCTTTGGACTTGTCTTTCAGGGGCTGGTACTGTACCTGTTGAGCTCAATGGCAAAATGTTCACATATTTCAAGGCGTGAGAGATGAAGGGTCTCAAAAGTACTTGGGAATGGGAAGGGAATGCATTTGAGTGCCAGGACTGTTCAGAGGCCTCTCTACATCTCTTTCAACCATCATGTGTGGGTTCGAGGTGCACTGGGACTTTGTAGGGAAATGGGTGACTCTTGAGCATCTAGAAGGAAGATGGGTAGTTCTTCCTCTGGCCCTCCTTTAGGAACTAAGTGCCACCCATACTGTGCCAGAGACATAAGCAGTAGAGAGTCAGGACAACATCTTTCTGGACTGCTGTCTCTGGAGATGAAGTTCCTTTTCCTGTCTGAGAGTTAAATGTGAGTTTTCCTCTGAAGGCAGAGCAGCCAGTGGCAGGAGAGCTTGGGCTGGCATGTGGAAGAGCCTCAAGTCAGCACTGTTCATCCACAGAAACAGAAGATCCATTGTTATTGAACTGGCAGAAAGTTAATCTCTTAGTTAAAATATTACTGGGCTCTACTTGCTCTTATCCTTCCACAGTGCAAGGGGCAAGGGGCTCAGTAGGTCAGCTGGCTAGTACCTGACAGCAACTGCGGGGACCCAGTCAAGGCCCAGCGTGTGACCTGTGCCTCCTTGGTTAGATCCTTTTCCACAGTTCATATAGTTCTTTTACAGCCCCCGTACGCACTTCAGTGTGTTTTGTGCTAAACAGAACGAAGAACCCTGCATAGAAGAAAGCCCAGGCCAAAGCTAGGTGTGGTCGGCACATCAGCTGTCCTGCAGTAACAGAGCGCGCAGCCTTCTCAGCAGAGCAGCCTCAGCACCTGTGGCTGAGAAAGGAAACTCCAATCCTTAAAACAGTGCAAAACACAGTGCCTGAATTTCAGGGGTCTGCAGTAAGGAAGGCAGCTGTGCCAGCTGTGAGAGGCAAATAAAATGACTAGTTGAGGAGTCACAAATACAGGGCAAACACCCAGGTAATACCCCACCTTCTTCTAAGTGGCATAAGTCAACACCCAGTGGCACAAGTAATCAGAGCCATGAGCAGCACCGGGCTTGTTTGCTGCTGGTGTTGCTGCTGTGCCTAACCCAGACACAGACCCCCTGCTCCCAGACCTAAGCTACCAAGACAGCAAGTTATAGTTCTGCTGGCCAAAAATTTTCTAAATGGGAACAGGGAGCAATCCTCACTATCTCTTGCAGGTTCCAGTTCAGCAATGTGTGCTACACCCATTCATCTAAATGCAGAATTAGTTCTGAAACTAATGATAAGGCTTTAAATGCCATCACACAGCTAATTTATTTCCCCACTGTCCCAAAGTGCTTCCCAGGTGCTGAAAAGCTTAGCTGCCAAAATCTCCATGGCCTTTGTTGTCAACCTCAGCAAGACAGCTCTGCATTGCACCATCGTTCCTATTCATGTTGGGTTTCAACCCTTAACGCACCAAACCTTAGAGCCCCCAGCAGTGGTGGGGGGAGGCTGTTCTTCTCTTGACACTGCTGAGGAGAAGCAAATTCTCCCTGTTCACAGAGGAAGTGGGTGCTGGAGCACCACCATCAACTATTGCCTTCTGTTTTTCATGCATGTCTTCCTTCCTCAGAGCAATGTGCTGTACCTTTATGTCAGTGGAGCTGCACAAATGTGAGCTAGGTGTGATATCACACTACAACACACTGGCTGTGCTGAAGGCACAAGGTCATCCCACCCTTGGGAAGGGGAGGGAGGACACGGGTGTATACACACACACAGGAGCACACCTCGGTGGCTGTGTGTAAACACGTGTACATACCCACGGAGTTTCCATTTGGAGATGTGCTCCATGTGGCACGTATCTGTTCAGGCAGAAAAACATCACTGCCCCAGTTCTGGCAGCAGAATCCTTTTTTGGTTTTTCTCGCTTGGGTTCTGGAGTTACTTCTGGTTAACAAAAATAGCACCACAGGGCAGCCTTCCTTATAGGTGGAATAGTTTCCCCTTGAGAAGAAGCTGGTGGAAATCCCCTCTCCTGAGACATTTTTAACTTTGCCAGGAAACGTACAATGGGAGTGACTGCTTTAACTAGTGAGCTGACTGGGATGAGCGAATGGGTTTTTCCATATCTGGTGCCTAGTTCCAGGGATTTCCATGAATTGCTGTCAGGACAGAAGGCAACAGATTGCAACTGTGGGATCTGCTGTTTCAGCTCCACTGACACGTCATTCCCCCAGGACACCCAGTGACCTGGTTAATCTAGTTCTTTGCTTCTGACTTCTCGTAAATGATTTATCAACTGGCGTGGATCCCTGTTTGCTTAAGGAGGCGTGTGACGACCTCTAGCAGACCGGCTGCACTGAGCTACAGCCCACATTTGGCACCCAGCTGCTGGTCCCAGCTCGTGACCCTTGGCACAGGGAGCAGGAGGACAGGGCTCCAGCAGAGCCCAATGGCAAGGACTCCTGCAGGGAGCTGTGGGTGGTGTTTACAGGGTTCTGTGGAGAGCCCCGGTGACTAAGCCATCAGCTCGTCAGCGAAGGCGCTTTCAGGCCTGCCTCGGCCTGCCCTGACCCCCACGGTGTGTAGGTCCTGGCTGGGAGGCTGGCTGTGTTTGCTGTGTACAGACTGCAGGGTGCAAGTCCTGGGAAGCATCAGCTGCACCAGCCTTCAGGTCCATGTACTCTAGAGAAAAAATAACATGAATGTCTACCACCTTGTCCATCCTCAGTGATGAGACCAGTGTCCGAACCAGATGCAGCTCTGGAGATCTTCGTCATGCATGTGCATAGGTTGGTACCCATGTCACCACACACAAAACACTACAGCTAAACAGAAGATAGTACAGATCTAACTCAGTGCTTAAGCCAGAGAGATGATCCTGCAAGCTTTACATCCTGCCTTTGTAGGTGAGGCTAGAGTGTGGAAAGAGATCAGATACCACAAATCAGGCACCCCCCTAAATACTGTCTATGGACAACTCCCTGCCTTTCCTCCAGGCCAGTTATTGCTGCTTCCTGCTCTGATTGTTTCAAGTTTGGTTATCTTGAGTTATGCCTGTTCTGGCAAATATGGTGAAGCAGAGGGGAGGTCCTGTTCTCATCAATGCTGTATGCATGCCACAGATCACAGAGATTGGCATGGGAGGAACAGCTCAGATGAGCTGCTTGAGGCAGGCACTGGGAAGCTTGCAACAGAGCTGTGTAATGTTTAGAAATATAAAACTGCTTAACAAAAGCTTTCTTGTGGAAGATACAGGGCCATACATCTGAATTTTCAGATGGCTGGAGGCTGTTTCACAGGGGCAGCATCCAGCAGAAAGGGAAGCTGGGGAAGCTTACTCCAGCACCAGCCCGGACAGCCCTGCTCCCAAGAGGCACAGTGTCACACCACCCTAGGGCCACACATCATCAGGGAGGGCTGGCTCAGGCTGCAGCAAGGAACCTGCAGCCACATGTTGGCAAAAGCATGGGGTGTGTTTTCTTCTCACACAGGGGTGGATCTGGAGCAGCTTTCAGCTTCCTGGAACCTGAGAAGTGGGTTTTTTTGTTTATAGCCCAAGAGGATGGAGGGTGCAGCTCCTGTTCCCTATTTCTGGTGGCACACCACTAGCTTCCTTGCCTTGTGCCTCAACAGGAACTTCTGTGTTCATCCATGACAGGCTCCCACTCTACACCTTGTAAAGCACTCCAACATGACAGGACACACAGCTGGTGGGATGTGTGAGGGCTGTTCCACCTCACCAGGAGCAGTCATAGCTACCCTGTGATTCAAAACGTCAAACCACATCCCCAAAAACATATTCACTCTAGGCTGAGCCTACATGCCAGTCATAGAGCAGAGAGACAAGAGAGGGAAAGAAAGGAAGGCTAGCAAATTATTCCAAATTATATTTCCAACCTTTAAATATGGGTGGAGGTACTGTAAGTATAACTTTCAGTGTGAATTCCCAAGTGTTGATAGATATTTATATGGGTAACAGAGGGTTCAGTCTTAGTTTCAAGCCCAAACTCACTCTTTGTACACCTCTTCCATACACAGACTTACTCTTTAAACAGAAGAGAAGATCCTGATCCATGTAGAAATTATGTCCTTACCAGCAGCACAAGTACTCCAGGCTCAAATCTCTTGGCTTTGCAAACTTAAACAGGTTTGCTGAGGACAGCACAGATGTAGAGTGATGCAAGTGCAAAACTCCCCAAAAGCATTCCCCTGTCCCTAGGGCAGTGAAACAAGAGCTGAGTTTTCTCATTGAACTCTTTTGTTGCAATGGCACATTGAAAAGAGCATCCAGTCTTTGGCAGAGCTGGGATTGGAACCTGCTTCCTCTCATCTCCAGTCTCCCACACTGGGGGGAAGATTGCTTCCAGGTGCCTGGCCTTGTTATAGTCTTGGCAACATAAGGCCATTTTCTGGTCAGTTCTCTGTCTATTCCAAAGGGGTGTTATTTTGCACTTTTTGACTACAGCCAAACCATTTTATTGAGCTGTTCTGGTTTTGCTGTGCTAAAATCTCCCACCTGGCAGAGCAGTTCAGTGCAGGACAGAGAGAAGTCACATACCTGTCAGCTGGGTCTTACCATAAGAGATCCTACCAGGATGCTCCAGCCAAGGTTACAGCTACCTGCCATGTAGTCAAGGCATCCTCCTTTACCACCACTGTCCTGGGAAGACTGGCTCAGAGTTAAGAGGCAGCTAATCCCAGTGTCTTATCCAGGTCCACTGCTGATGACGCTTACATTAAACCTACTGGCAAGATTTAACAAAACTGCATGCAGAAGGGAACAGTTATGGATGAATGGAAGTTAAGGGAATAATAGCCTGCTTTTCTTGGACCTGGTCCAGTATTCACTAAAGGGATTTCCATGAGCATTAGTAGAATTCAAATCAGACCATAAATTTCTTGCAAATTTTCTTTTGCTTTATTAAAGCAGAAAAACCCCCAAACAACCAAACTAAAAAACCATCTTAAAAGTTCTTTCCCCTTTTTCTTATATATTTATTCTCCTTTATGCTTCTTCTTGACACTGGGCAAAGTATATCCACTCTGACAAGCCTATGATCTGAGAACTTCCCGTAACATGAGAAATGCATTCCTGAGCCCCTCAGCTTTGTTGGCCAAGGAGAATAACTCCCTCAGCCCTGCTCACTTCCAGGCCTGTCGCTCGTACCAGGCACTGGCACAAGAGAATTACACACCAAGAGGGCATTCTTCCTATCTTATTATCACCTCCCCAAACTATCAATTAAAAAATGTCACATTTCTGTACCCTGTGGATGTCATCTGCCTTGTTTGCACACTATGTTCATGCAGGGTTTTGACACACACTTCCCATGAGTCATCTGAGGAGTAGTGTTGCTAGTAGGTATCAAGGCACTTGAAGATGCTGTCGTAGTGACTAACTGGATTTCAAAAGGGCATTGCTCCTGCTGCCTTTTGTTGCAGTGCACGTTGGGCAGGTATACCCCAGTCCCCATCTCTGGATATTGAACATCTTTCAAGTCTGGGTAGCAGTCTCACTCCCCTTTTAGAATATAGCACTTAGCTCTCAGGGTGTTGTGAGAATGCAAGAAGTGATGATTATGAGTTTTCAGGAAATACAGAAATGGGGTTTCCCAAGTAAGTTAACTAAGTAGCTTTAATCAGAATGACAATTTAGTAACATTTGCTGCCAATAGCCAGCTTTGTAGATTCCCATGAGTCCCACTGATAACATCTCCAATAGGGAAATATTTATGACCCTTCTCCTTCAAAAGGCTGGTTTTTATCTCATCTAAAATAGAGAGAGCATGAAGATATGTCTGTCAGTGTTAGTGATGTTAATTCTCCCTTTTTGTTCCCATGCTTCAAAAAGAAGAGAAGCATGCAAACCTTAAAATGGAATCACAGAGAGTCGCAGCAGCTGTGAGCCATTAAACGCTTGGCTGTAGTTTTTTATTGAAACAATTAAAGCAATTTACTGTACAGGTAGCTTTGGCAAAGTGGGGTTTAGATTCTTGTTAGGTTCACAGCCCTATATCCCCAGAGGTCAAGCACAATGTGCTGAGGAGATGCTGGCTCTCCCCCCAGGAGAGCTACCAGTGCATCAGGCAGAGCACAAACCAAGCATGTGCAAGTGTGAGGCCTAATGCAGCTGCTATCGCTCTGATTTCCAGAGAGAAAAAACCCAAAAGAGTTTGTTTGCAAAGCAGTCTTGACTGCCCGTAGGTTTGGGTCTGAACTACGGAGTGTGAGGCCTGTCTTTATGCCCCATTTCTGAAAGGAAGGCGTTTCTGCCTCTCAGCAGGTTGGAGGTAAGCAATAGGGCTGCCATCTAGAGGCCGAAGTGACTTTCTAGCACATTCCCTTGGACAGCAATGCACTGGCCGTGACCTGCTCTCCTCACTACCTACGCATAAAGGATTCCTCATTTCTAAATAAAATTGCCATACTACAAAGCATTTCTTCATTCAAGAATTGCATATGCTACCTTAATCAATCCAGCTTAAGAATAGCCTATATAGATAATAGATGCATCTGCCACGGGGATGAAGGATGGCATGAAATATGAGATACAAAGCAGAGTCTTGCAGAAATACTTGACAGGCTCTGAGGAGCTCTGGGTTTCTTGGAATGGTGTTAAATGTGTGGTACTGAAAGATTATTTGCAGGAAGACTCAAGCATGGGACAGGGTTTGTGTTGCCTACTAGGCACATCAAGCTCTATAGCCAGAGTAAGCATGATTTTCATCTGCTCATCCCATTGCTACTCCTCACTACTGCCAGGCTTTGGAAGACTTTTGCTCTGGATATGGCCCAGAATTCTATCTGGTTTGGCTCAGAATGTGCTTTTCTCCCATCCCTAGAGCGATCTCATTCCTCTCTGACAATAAGGTGTGGGCCAGGTCTGCTGAGACCAGCAGCAAGCTCTGAGTGTCTAGGCCTGGACACCGTCCTTCCCAACCCATTCCTAAACTGAATACTGCCAGTCAAACTGATCTGGCACCCCCCTGACTGGAGCCAGTCAGTAATATGTTTTGGTGGTTACAGCCTGTTCAGAAAAGTCACATCTTAGCTGTTGCTTCTTTCCCATGGCTGTTCCTCTACTTTGCTGCCTCATCTTCTCTCTCATCTGGCTTAGGAATGGTCTCTCCCCCATTCATTTCCCTACAGCAGGTGTAGGAGTCATATAGTACTGACAAATATTAAAGGGAAACAGGCAGAGGACTCTCATGACAGCCTGCTGCTCTCCGGAGTGCCCCATGCTAATTTGAGGTGTTAAACCCTGCCACCTCCACACACCTTGAGCACACGAGGAGGTTGGAGTAGGAAGGTGAGGTTGTAGAGCAATGACACTCTGGTCTTGCAGCTGGAGAAGTTCAACCAAAGGCCCTCACAAGGCACTTCAGTTTTGCTTGCACGCTGCCTGCCCTGCACCCTCCACATTGCAAAATCCCCCGCTGATGTGACTAAGAGTCATGTTCCGCCGCCTCAGCATCGGTTTCCACGTCTCACAGCCCTGAAATGGAGACAGGGATGTGTGATTCGCTTTCCCTTCTCCTTACTGTGGACTGTCTGACCATGGGTGATTTGTGTCCAAGGGACTGGAGGGACCTTTCAGTCAATACTGGTGTGTGAGTGGCTAAATAAAAACAGATCTGAACCTCGCCAGCGCTGCTTACATAAAGGAAAGAGGAAGCAGCCACTGACTCCAGCAGGCTCTAGCAAAGTTCTGCAAGAAGCTGCTAAAAATAGGGCTGCCCCTACATTTCCATCCTGCCTTTGACACAGTCACAGCTTTCACATCCCATCAGCCTCGCCATTTCCTTGTGGCGGGCTTGCCTCACGCCCCAGCGTCACCGACAGCCCTTCCTGCCTGCGGACAGCCTCAGGAGCTTTGAAGTGCAGGCAGCTCCTTCCCACTCTGCTGCAAGCGAACACTTCCCCTGCCCTCTTTACCTGTCCCTCAAAGGAGAAGTGGGGCTAGTCCCAGTGACGGTCTCACCCTATGAGGATGCTAAAAGTCCCAGAGATACTGACGACCAGAAAAGATTTCCACAGTGGAGTGTTTTCTCGGTAAATGAAATGGTGGAAAGTGTTTATTTGAATACCCTGGGATAATATTCCCAAACATTACCTTTTGACTGTGGTACTTATTCTTGGAGGGTTTGGAGCTGAAAATTACCTGGACCTGCTTCTCAGAGTAAAAAGGAAAACAAGTGAACAAGGGTAGAGAGGATGGGATGTGAAGGGGAGTTCTGTGTGACCTGAGGCTCGGGTGTCCCCATCCCTGGAGCCAGGGAGGTGGCTGTTAGCCAGCCAGTGATGCTGTGTGCATGCTGGATGATGGCACATGGAAGACGGAGGTGCATTGGCAATCTACTGAAGGAAGAGCAAGAGTGTTACCAGTTCTGCCAGTGCTGTTCCTGAGAACTGAACTCAGAGAGGATGGCATCACTGTTAAGCTGAAGAGAAAGCAATGAAGTCTGTGAAGCCAGATGAAATAGAGACTGTTGAAAATTACCCGTATTGTTTGCCCAAGGTTTTCCAAATCCTGGGGAAGTAATGCCCATGGGGATTTGGATCAATAGGAAGATCGTTAAGATTTCTGTCTTCCCTGCTTTTCAATCGAGCAGGTACCAGAATGGGCAAGGCAGCACATGCTGGACTCCTGAGAGATAAGCGGGATCATGGAAAGCCAAGGCCAGAGCTTTGCCTTCCTCTCTGGACCACAAGATGATTAAGCATCTAACCACCTTGCTGCCATGCTGGCAGAGCAGGGGTCCAGAAAATCTGGGAGCTGATTCACATCTCCATGAGTTTGGAGTCTGGCTGTTCTGGCCTCAAGCTCTCAAGCAGAGGAATCGGGTCTTGAAACTTCACAGACCCTGATTCTGCTTCCACGTATCAAGGGTGAACCAAGCAAGCCAGCTGAGTCCCCCTGAAGTAAAAAGACTGTTGATGAAGACCTGAATCCCTTCTCCAGGAGCACTGGATGTTGTCTTGGGGTAGCCTCTGTGGAGCCCTGACTTTGGCAGAGGACTGGAGTGTGGAGAGGCTGCCTTGAGGAGTTGACTTGGTAGGGGGCAGAGGTCTCTGGGGTGCATGAGGGAAAGGCACACCCAGGGATAGAGCCCCCCGCCAGCCTGCAGGACAGCCTACAGGAGTAATAGCCCTGTTGTAGGCACTGGGTGGTAAAACATAGCAGAAAACCATTCTGCTCAGAAGTCACACCTAGACAGCAAGAAATTTTCTCCAGACCAAGCCAGAAGTTATTCCCGGAACCCTCTTTTTGGAGGAGTGGCAATATTCAGCGTACGCATAACACTGTCTAGAAACAGGCACTGGCAGAAGGGTGAAGCCCCAGTTCTGGGCAGCTCCTGTGGGTACACGTGATGGGGGAGGAGGAAGAGGATGGGGCTGGGGGTGGTGGCTTCCTCAGCAGAGAGTTTTGTTTCTCAGCCTAGCACGGAAGAGAACCGTTTGTTAGCTCTCGCTACTTCTAAGCCCTTGTAACCACTCTCCTCTCAAGATTAGCCTGTGTAGGTTTCCTGGGTGGCTGCAGTTTTTAATACCTGGGTCTTAATTCAACCTCTCCATCTCCCTCCCTCACCCTGCCAGAGCTCACAAAGATGGGCAGCTTGGCCCTTGGTGAAGCTGTCAGTCTGTGTCACTCAGGAGATGTGGGGATCGGGGGAGCTACCCTGGGACCACCACTGGGCTGGAGAAACAGATCCACAGCCCTTCAGAGCAATTCTCACGGTGGCCATCATGACTAAGAGACTTCCAAGGGCTTGAGGAAGTGCCAGGGAGTCAAAATGATGGGACCCAGATTATCTGCACACACAGACGTGGCTTCCAGCAAACAGGTCCTTCAGGAGACTGCACATGGATCACCTCCATGGTTGATTTTTGAGGCCCCCGGGCTGCTCTCCCACCTTTTCCTTCTGCTCCCCCGGCAGGTGAACGTTCTGAAAACCGCATGGGGGGCGAGGACAGAGTGCCCAGTGCTCAAGTCAGGGCTGTTGTGAAGGGGGGTGTGGGTGTGAGTGTGGGGGTGTGGGCGTGGGGAGGGGGGGTGTGGGAGTGGGGTGTGTGTGGTTGTGTATGGGGGGTGTGTGTGTGTCGGGGAGGTTCCGCAAAAGCAACGCTCTGGGTCACCAGCCTGATTTGGAGGCGAATTTGGAGGCGAATTTGCGGGTTTCTAGAAAAGCCGTTTCCGTGAGGCGGTGCCACAGCGCCCCCTGGCGGGCCGGCCGGCGCGGGCTCGGTTTTGCCGGGATCCGCCCCGTGAGGAGCAGTGGTGGCACTTCCCGCTGGGATCGCGCTGCTGACGCGCCGGGCAAACCCCGCCGCCTCCTAAGCGGCACCGTCGCGGTGAAGAGGCGCGTGGGCAGCTCCAGAGCCCTGCCCAAGGCAGCCCTGGCTGCTGTGTCACACCGCAACTTCACCGTAAGCACACGCGTAACGCGCTCGCAGCACACTCCTTTTCCTCGCACAGTTATTGCTGTTGTTAGGTAGCAGAGACAGCTGTAGGAGAGTAGGAACACAGGTTTATGGGGTCTTAGCAGAGTTAAGTAAATTCACTCACAGGTTGTGATGTGTTTGCGGTGAGATTTTGGGTCTCTAAATATACTGAGTAAGATTCTCACTGGGAAATACAGCATACTATTTCATGGCGATAATTTTGGTGCTCACAGATAAGAGATACAAGCTACTGGACTAAAGGAAATTCAAGAGAGTGTGTACAATAAGCAAATGTGGATTTTAGACCATCCAAGTGCCAGAACTGGGGAAAGATAAAGCAAACTGAAACAAATGCAGGGCAAGTGTGGGCAGAAATCTTGCAGCAAGCATTTTGGGCCAACCTGGAAGACCAGTTTACATGATCAGTAATGGTTCTTGCACAGTGCTAGAAAGAGGCTGTGACAATTTGAAGGAAAAGAACAGGGGACCTTTTTAAACATGTAAGAAAATTTGGAGGTTTTTGAGCACATCACTTTTCAGTTAAGGCATTTACAGGAACTGGCAGTGACGCAGGGAACACAGCAATGGCCATATGTGTAAGAGACAGCAGAGCTGTTTGCTTACACTTTTTGTTAAACAGCCACTGTGACGTGAAGCTTTACAGGAAAAAATACACAGAAGGGACAAAGCCAAGCGCAACCAATACCAACACTTCAGACTGAAGCACTAGATGTAGTGATTAAGTCCAGCTCTGGTAAATTCCATCTTTGGCCAGAGGCATGAAAGGGATAGACTGTCTAGAGAGGCCAGATACTGACTGTCTGATGGTCAATACCAGCACAAGGACAGATTGCCCATGGCCTAAGCACAGTATGCTTTGGAGAGAGAGCTCTGTCTGGCAGCTGGAATGCTGCTGGCCTGGACTCCTAACAGCCTGAGGCACTTGGAAAATCCCAACCAGAAGGCACAGTGGGGCCTACATCCATAGTCCCATTCACCGACTTTGAGGACTAATTCCTTCAGCTGTAGATGTGCATGCAATGACTTCATCCAGTTTCTTTTCTTTTACTGTGTATGTTTTCCTAACGTCTCCTTCCTGTCACTGCTGTGCCAGCATATGCTGCACCATTGCCACTCTGTCCCCTGAGTAAATTCTGGCTCAAATTTTAACGAGTTTAGGGTACCTCTTTTTTAAAGGCTCTAGACTGAGAGCTTTTCCAGATTTTAACTTCAGCTATACCAATGGGTGCTGAGTTCCTTTAGAACAGAGTCCTGCAGCATCCTACCTCTATGAATCACAAGGTAATATCCATGGAACTCTAATCAATGAGAAATCAGTTGCCATAGAACACCAGAGAGCTGGCTGTTGGGTAAAACAAATCCAGTGTGTGTGTAGGAGCCTGCTGAACCTGATATCAGGGTCTCCAGTGATGTATCATACCTACATACACACACAGGGAGAGAAATTCTTGGTCTGAACCAACACATCTGCTCTAAGCATATTGATCTGGATCTTTCAAGCTCAACTTGCCACTGCTAAATGCCCACACAGTTTATGAGATTTCTAGAGTGGAAAAGGAGAGAACAGGGAAAGACCACATTCATCCCTGGTTACAGCAAAAAGCCATCACACTACACAAAAGTATCATTCATTACCAGTGAAACTCTTGTCTTATTTTAAGTAAATTAATCTTGAAAAACGAGTTTTGCCATACATTCTTCCCTCCTCATCACTCCCTCGTGGTCTTAGGCCCAGCAAATCAAGAGTAGTGAATGTCCTTTGAATATCTTGAGACTACCGAGACAGAGTTGCCATTAGCTAGTGTTTCACTACAGCATATAATTTGGCCTTGTTTCTAACCCCAGCCTGTTAACCCTTGCACTTCCCTCTTGGTGCTGACTCTAAGGCCTGAATGACTCCCTTATGTTTCTGCTGTATCCCCTCCTTTAAGCTGGCATGCATGGAGCACTCTGCCGCAGCCCTCTGCCAGGTGTAACTGTTGGCTAATCAGCGTTATTGTCCTAGTAAATCACCGGGGGTGAAAGGCTAACAAGTCTCCTGCACGTTTACAAAGAGAGGAGGTGGAGGGGGAACTGATTACAGGGCTGGTAAAATGGGAAACGTGCAGTCAGGTACTGGACGCACAGAGCATTTAGTCTGCCAGGAAACAATGGCTATGGAGTGGGAATGAAGGAATCAGACGGGAAATTACATGCTTCCAAATCCTTGTAAGAAGACTAACTCCACTTAGGAGCTGTACAGCATTCAGCTCTCAGATCGGGGTGCGGCGGGAGGAGCTGGCAGAGCGGAGAAATTCTGCCCGCGGCACTCGCCGCCCTCCACCCTTTGCTGGAGCAGGGACAGAGCGCTGCGGGTACAGATCCTGGGGCACTTTCTCCTACTCGGAATCACGTCGCTCTTCACCGCGGCTTTGAAAGAGAAACGTTTTCTCCCCTGAGCGCAGCCCACACCTTTCTCAGCCCGTTCTCGGCTCCAGGAGCAGCGGCACAAGGACAGCCAGTAGATGGCACGAGCCGCAGCCGAACCTGCTCGGGGAGGAATCTTGGCCCTTCCCGGCGGGAATATTCCTCCTCCTCCTCTCCCTTACCTCGTTTGGCAACCACAGGTAGCATGCACACTTGCTTTCCTTTTCTCATCAATTAAGCAGAGATGTGATGTGGCCAAGTACAATAAAGCTTATCTTCACAAACCACTGGGATATTTTTGGATGAAAAGCCATGTGTTAAACTGACAAAAATGTAATTAATAATAAAGAAGTGCCATAAATATCACAGAAAATATGCTCTTGTTTTTGGGGGCTGATGCAGCCAGTTTCTGAAATGCAACTAATTGCAGAGCTCGACTTCAGGTGTGCCCTGTGCTGCAAGCAGTTGTGTGCTGTAGCATGAGGCTTCCTTTCCCTAGGAGGAAAACGTCCTGTGGTAAGAGAAGCTCAAGAAATGCTGGACAGGAGCAGAGAGACAGGGTTCTGTTTGAAGACTGCCTACTTTGAGAACAGATGGGAGGATAAATTTAGAAAAAAATATGATAATTTTGTTTGCGAGGGAAGACAATGGAATCATCAGAGGAGAGTTAGGCCCGAAGCCATAGCTCTACTTCCTCCCTCCCAGAGAACGCTGGGAAAAGCAGTACTGCAGGAGACCCTACAGTAAAAACTACTTTTTGTGATGTCATTGAATTGACTTCTGGAGAATCCGATCAGCATCAGAACTGGCATAAGACAAGGGGGAGACACAGGGATGGTGGCTTGTCTTGCTAGCAGCAAACTGCTAAACAACCCCAGCGCTATTGCCCAGTTGCACCTCCAAGGGACAAGTGGCACCTTTGACTCTAATGTAAATGTAACATTTATATTGTCTTATGTTGCCTCCATTTGTTGAGGAGAAATTTGCGAAAATGGCTCTCAAGGATCAGGTTAGCAGAATAAGGGGAGGAGAAATGGCATTATACTTGTAGATGCATCATGACTTCAGAGCTCTTTTCCTTTCAGCTTTGCTGAAAGGGCTGAGAGCAGAAGCTTTCTCCCAGTTGGAAGGGATGATTCCCATCTTTGTCGAGAAAAGCCTCAGATGTTGGAACACATTCCTGTATAAGACAGGACTTTAATACATTAAAGAAGCCTATTTATGGTTACCTTAAACTGGAGCTTACATTCCTGTGCTCTCTATTTGGAAGTAACGTACCTGATATAGGTAATTTGTTCCAAGGCAGTCTAAAAATACTCTATTTTTAAAATAATTAGGTTTCAGAAATACATTAGTAGTTGTTCTGGTTTCAGCTAGAATAATTTTCTTCCTAGTAACTGGTACAGTGCTGTGTTTTGGATGTAGGATGAGAATAATGTTGATAACACAGTGACAATTTCAGATATTGCAAAGTAGTGTTTATAAAGGACTTTTCAGCTTCTCATATCCTACCAGAAAGGAGGCTGGGGAGCATGAGAAATTGGGAGGGGACACAGCCAAGAGACCTGACCAGAGGGATATCCCATACACACGGCATCGTACTCAGTATATAAACTGGGGAAAGCTGGCCAGGGGCTGCTGCTCAGGAACTGACCAGGCATATTCATCTGACTGCTGTCACTGTGACTGAGTCAATGGAAACTTATGGAAGGGAAATAATGTTGTACACGAAAGAATCAAGAATTAATAAAAGAAAGGAGATCTACATTAGCTCTATATTTAAATAATTTGCAAGGTAAGCATGCTGTGGTCAGAAGCATTCAAGGTCTCTGATACTGCACTTGCCAGTCTCAAAGGTACTTGGTGAGGCAGTGGACATTTTGTGGTTTTGCTGGGTAGCCTAACAAAGTTACCAAAGCCAGCAACACTGACATTTAACACAGCTGAGCATACCAGCTTTCCCAACAGTCGTATCTGGTAAGATTCCTCTGCAAAGTAATTTCTTATGTGCTCCTTCTGAACTGCTAGTGTATTCAGATCACATCACACCAAACATGCAAAGAATGAAAGAATGGTTTGAGTGGGAAGGGACCCTAAAAACCATCTAGTTCCAAACCCCTGCCATGGGCAGGGTCTCCAATAACTTGGCTCTATAAAGGGTGTCAGCGTTGAAGCCTGATAGGCACACAAGTTGTGTGGACAATGTAAGAATCTCTACTACAATATTTCAAAAGTGACAAATGAATTTACCTAAAGAAGGATTCCAACACCAAATCCTATCCTGTCCTCCTGTTAGTCAGCATCTGGTCACTTATATATCATAACTGGTTTCCAGTTTAAATTTTCTTGCTTCCATAAAGGTGTACCTTCGAATAAATTTGTGATCATGTCAGCAAGACTGTATGAAGTGAACAAGAGCAGTAAGAATTAAACAAAACTGCAAAGTCAGCCAGAAAAAGGTTTGATTTTATTAGGAATGGTACATTTAAATACATGTAAGACTTTGGGATTAATTTACATATTTTTTCCAAAAATGTTTCCCTTCTTTAACAATACAGAAGTTAAAAAAAAATCTAATTCCAAATTGTAAGAACGACAGTATTTGCAGTGGAAATTTCTATTAATCAGAACAACTGTGCATTCCAGAGATTTTGACTACACTTTTCCTGGGATTTTTTTTGCTGCTCTCATTACTAAAATAACCTTCCTTTCCATCAAGACTATTGCTAGTCATACACATGTTATTCAGGATCACACTTTTGGGTATGAAAGCTATGTCACTTTTATAAACATCAAAAACATGGACATGCATATTGACATTTCTGTGCAGTTTTATGAAGTCACCTGTCAAATAAGGCCTATACATACAATACCACATACTAGTGAATTACTGTAAAATTATTATAATGGATTCCCAATAATCCTGACATCGGGATGGTATATCTCACTTCAACAGAAAATTCCAGCTTTCATTACTGCTTAACATTGTATTAATTCATTATCCAAGTGAGCAATATTAAACTAACCAATGTGTATTCCTGAAAGTCTTTTGCAAATTAAGCATATTGTCAAGGTCATGTAAAGCTGGAACTTAAACAGCCTGTTAAGCCAAGCAATGGGGAAAAAGGGGAACTCTAAACTAATTTCATCTGGTCCATTCATTCTCGCACAGAAAAGTAGCCACAGAACCTTAAAGGAATAAAATCTCTACTTCCTGTTCTCGGACTCAATACCAAGGACAAAAGCTAACATAGTATTTTGGAAGTCAAAGGCCTTGGAGGTGGAGGGGAAAGTAGGGGGCAAGAGAGGGAGAAAGCAGCGTATTGTCTCATCCCATTACCTCAGCATTATGTGTACATAATATATCTATGATAGAAATGTTTACTAATAGCAGGGAAAAAAATAAAAAAGACTTCCCACTCCAGACTTCACTGAAAGAAGAAAGCTGACAGCCAGCCCCTCCTCACAGAGATGGCCTATTTGATGACAGGCACTTTGGCAATGTAAGAGGAGGTCACCCTTTCATCATGTTAACTCTTCCCCTCCCAGTTCTCATATATAATTTGTCTCAAGTCTTCAAGAAACTTGAATCAAATTAAATTCATTAATACATCTCTCAGAGCAGGTTAACTACGGCTATGAGCAGAGCTCGACCTAGAACGAGATTTTCTTTTAGAAGAAGAGGGAGAGGGGGAAGAAGCTATCAAGCTGGAGCGGTGGCTTTTGTGGGAGTAACTCTTTTTAGGAGTACGACTGCGAGAACGAGAGCGGGATCGAGAGCGAGATCGGGAGCGAGAGCGAGACCTGGACCTGGACCTGGATCTTGACCTGGACCTGGACCGGCTGTCCGATCTGGAAGATCCTGTAGACCTGGACCTGCTGCGAGATCTTGAGTAACTCCTTGATCGAGATCTGCTTCTAAAAAAATATAAATAAAAGCTGTAGTCTCACCTCTTACTAAATCTAAAACAATCAGTAAAATCCTCAACTACTTTGTATGCATAGCACATCCATCTGAACATCTGAAAGTGCTATTCACAGCATTCAGTTATTTCACAGTGCTGCTACATTCCTGTTATGCTCCATCACGACAGTATCTTCCTAGGTTAAGGCTATCAGGAACTTCTGGCCTTGACATTCTCTGCTAGCATGGCAAAATATGAATTGCCTAATAAAAGATTCCTCCTGGCAGGAGCTGGGGAGAGACGAGAAACCAATTTTTAAGCAGGGTAGTTTCTATCAAAGAACTGTTTGGTCAGCATACACTCTGCTTATCATGAAAAACACAGAAAGGAAACTTCATACCTGTGGTATTTATTCTCTCTAGAAATGCCATGCAAATTAGTAAGAGTTTCTTTCAAGATGCTAAGAAAGTCTCTAAAGGTGTCGATCACCAGAACACTTAAAGGCCTTAAGAGTTTTAACACCTTCACTAGTAATGCATCCCTTTTTTCATGGAAAGAAATGGGATTTATTTTTAGGAGAGACAATGAAAGAGTTGCAGCCAACATGTTTTTTTAATGACTAAACAGCAGAACTGCTTAGGAATAATGCAAGCAAGCTAATTGATTTTCTTTTATTCTTATGAACAAGTTGGCTTTCACAACTACTTGAGAAACATTTCACAGGACTGTGAAACAGCTTTCCTTTAAATTAAAGGTTTTTAATACCAAAATTAGTGCTTCAAAATTAGTCCTTTCTTTGTAATACCACATTTTGTCTGTAAAAAAATCCTTAACTCTCCTCCAAAACTGTTCTATTTAGCCTGTTTCAGCAAGTTAGTTCTTATCTTAATCTGTTTACATTGCTAGAAAGTGGTTCTGTGCAGTGATATTTAGCTTGGGGCCAAAAAACTAGATAATCAAACTTTGGCATCAATACTACCCAAATCCATGCCCTCAGCAGAATTTTATCATGTCAGGTGACATACCTATGCCTTCTGTGGTCTTCAGTCAGTTTAATTCTGCGTCCATTCAGCTCAGTGCCATCCAATTTTTCCAGTGCACTCTTCATGTCACTGTAAGATGCAAACTCCACAACCCTGTTTACCACCAGGAAAAAAGAGGAAAAGTTTCAAAGAAACAAAAAAAGCAAGGAGAACAAGACTAGCCCTTTTTAATCTGTTGATTCACAGCTTGTGTTTTATCTTCTGAAAGCTAGTTTTCAACGTGGTTAACAAGAAAATACAACACTTAACAGTCCTAGCCATCCATACATTTCACACCTTTTTGAACACTGCCAGAACTGCCATCTGCAAGGAGATGGAGAAAATGCAGGAAGCTATACAAACCTGCATCAGCTGAGAAAATATCTTTCAGTCCTCCACTAAACTGCATTCCAAAGCTGTCCATGAAACAAAATAAATTTGCTGACTCTTCTGCCCTATTTAAGAATTCTAACAGTGAATAGAAAAATCCAGTCTGCGGTTTTTAAAATTTGAACTCAAAAAAAGGTCCAAGTTGCATTGGTTTGCAGTGGCTCTAGAGCAGTTTAGCCAGCGGAGACTCTATTCACACTTCCTTCTCTCCTGCTTTGTTGTGCAGGACCTTTGTAGTCTGCAGAATTAAGAATGGAGAGTGGGCAGGTAGGTATTCCCCATGGAAGCTGGTTATGTTCATTTCCCATGACTTGGACTGTTGAACCAGTGTAAAGCAGCCACAGACAGGAAGTGTTTTAGCCTCAGGACTCAGATCATAAATGATTATATAAAAGTAAGTTAAAGACAACAGGACTTAACATTTGAAAGGAATTCCCCCTTCCTTTTCTGCTTTCACACATTGTTTTCATGATAGAGAATAGAGACTGAGTTCAATACTGATCTATGACTTATTGACATTTTGTGTTTTGGATTGTTTGGTTCTTGAACTGGAGAAATTTCAGCACCTAAGCCACACCATCGATTTATATTTAATTTCTTCTGTATTACAAGAAAAATCATGCCCTTAATAGTTTCAGCTATGATATCGATTTAGACACAAAATGAACTTACCCTTCATTCCTGTTGTTTCTGTGTGCATCCACATAGGTGACCTCCCCTGCCTTTCTCATGACATCTTTCAAGTCCTACAGCAAAAGTTAACATTTTAGTCTTGAACAGGACACAAATCAGTCACGTAGCAGAAAACTGCCCTAAAACTTTTTCTGCTAAAACTGCTTAATGCTTTTCAATTTATATATATAAAAATATACGTATCATTTAGAAAAAAGTTTCTGAAGCAGCTTATGTAATAGCAGCTGCATATAAAAAGGATCCATCATTTTACATCTACAGTGAATAAAACACTGCTTTTAAGATAACCCTGCATCCCAAAACCAGCTGTTATGAAAACACAATGAAATACTTAAAATACCAACATGTCCACTGAAATCAGAACTATAGGAGAGGAGAAGCGCAGAAGTATTAAATGCAGGTTTTCATTACTAACACCCCAGTTAAACGACAATCCAATAAATGTAAACAAATTTAACCTTTATGCTCACCTCCCCCAGCTTCAAAGCAAAATTAAAAGCAAAAACGTGTAATTACAATGTAATTAAAAATTTTACAAAGGAAATTTTTTCGTAAGTTTCATTTCCGTATCCGTCACGCTACAGTGTCACATCAATTGACATCCTTTTCTTAAACTGAATAGAGGCTAAACGTGGACACAGTAAAATTACTTGCTTAGCAACAGGAGAAAGCACAAACAAATACTGCAAAAGGTCACTAAAAAGCTAAACATCTGTCTAAGTTAAGGCAGCACTTTTTCCCAACATTATCTGGTATTTTATAATCCCAGACTACTTACCGCAACACGCCACAAGTGGCAGGTGATATAAGAAGGTACCTTAAGCAAAGAGTTGCTTGTCCAATACCTAGCTGGCCAAGAGGAACTCTCTTACATGAGAAAGGCAGTGATGGCTCATAGCAATATGCTTCACGGAGGTACCAGAGGCCCTGAAAGCACTGGACATAGTCTCCAGTCTCCAGAAGTGGCTAAAGAACCCGAGGATGATCTGTGCTAGCCAATCGAGATCAAACCCAGGCAAACCAAGATCTAGACTGCCAAAAAACAGGAGTGTCATAGGAACCAAAAGGAAAATTCAGAACAGGCCAAACCCTAGAATTTCAGCCACTAGAAAACCCCCAAATCTTTGGTTCTTTTTCCTCCACACAAGAAAAATGAAGGTTAACCATATTAAGGTTGTTAGAAGAGGTTCAAAATGCACTTGGTTAGAAAGACGCTTAAGGAACAAAAGACTACAAAACAAAAAGCCAAAAAAAACCTTTAGAACGTTTGCTACAGAATGTAAGAAAGCTTAGTTTTATATAGTATTTTAATTAAAATGCAATAGTTTTATGTTAAAAACTGGCATATACAAAGTAGTAGATATTTTCCTTGTTTCACAGGTCTTAATATAAAGAAACCCTAATAGCAAATGGAAATTGGTCCCTACAGTACCAATAAAAACAATACTTCAAATTCAGTTTACCTCAATTTAGAGATGATGGACAAAATTTTGGCTCTGCTCAAGTCAATGAGAATTTAACCAGATCAGGACTGGTAAGTCAAAAGTTAGAAAATCTACATAATTATTTCCTAAATCAGTAACTTTATGCTTTAAGATTGAGGCTCCCACAGTCTTGCCACACTATATGCGGAATCGAAACATCAACATGAAATATCATTTGTAATCGCAATGTCAACATGATTAAGATGCCAACATTATTGCTTAAAAGAGAGGAAGTGTGCATGTGTTATAAAACCTCAATATTCTGTTATTAGAAGAATGTTTTAAAGTTACCTGATTTTACCTAACCAGTGGAACAATCAAGTTTTATCTTAAGTTTACTGTTCTGGTTCACCTTAAATAGCACAAGAAAACCCTGCTGTCCTTAGCAGAAAGGAGAAATAAGGTGTAGGACAACCATAAATAAGATAAACATATTAAACAAAATATCTTGATGTAACATAGACCTATTCTCAACTGCTTGAAAATTTGATGCTGAAAAACTAATGAGGGTGGTTGGAAAGCTCTGAACATGCAGAAACATATGTTTGCTAAAAAAAAAAAGAGAGTTCTGACAGTTTGTCTACTACTTAGAGATGAGATTATCTATTAACAATATAGTCAACAATTTGAGGAAACTAAATCAAATACAAATTTTTGTGGCTTTTTCTATGTTTAAACACCCCAACACAATAATTTCTAAGGGAGACAGATGTTCTCAAAGTATGGGGATCTGGACACACCGAAGATTAAATTATGTGCTTAAGTTTAAAAGCAAAGTTCCATACTGAGTGGGCTTCCTAGCAGGGATGAGAAGGGAAGAATAATGCCACTACTGTTAATGCATTAGCCATTTTAATGTGTTGTGTAAGTAGCATAGTTAGAAGTTAGAACATTATAGTCAGCATCAAAGCAGTACAACTTCAAAAGTAAATGCAGCTTGCATATGGTTGTTACCTTCAAATGATGTCTGTTTAGGCAGGTATAAAAAAGTCTCTTATGCTAACTTATCATATATTTAAGAGACATTAAAACATTTAATTAGAATACTAAAAGATTCACCAGTATGACATCTGAATTGGGTGGGCTTCAGATTAAATTGTAAGTACACATAAAGCCATTATAAATATTCACAAGTAAAAGAAAGTTACAAAAATGTTAATTTTTTTTTTCAAGTTAAGCATTTAACACTAAAAAGCATTATAGGATTTCTTTTCTTTAACACTCCATTATAGCTTACTCCTCTGGTCCCTACTGTCGTTTCCAAGTGACAATATCTTCATATATGTAACTGTGTAGCACACCCAGATGATATTTAGATTAAATCCACTTGATCATCACATCAACTCAGCTGGTTTATTTTTAGTTATTCAATAATTAACAAAGCGGTACAATTACGAACCCTTTGAACCTGTCATGCAGAAGATAAACAAACTGAGTTCAACCGTTTATCTGCATGGATTGCACCCAATTCTTACAAAACACATCAGCAGAGCTCCAGGCAAGTCAAGAAGCCTCCTTGTGGGGAAGTAGCTCCAAGACCAACGCTTTGAACATTCAACATGTTCTACTGCATTTTTCAGTGCATAGATTTAAGTCTCTTTATTCAAAAACTATAAAGTTTAATGAACAAGACTAAACTCCACTATTCACTCACCTTTTGTAAATAGCATCTCTTGCTATGTCCTTAAAAAGTGGACTTTCTATACACTGTACACCATACAGAACACAACTGAAACAGTTGATTATATAGCTACTCTGTTAAAAGCCAGCTAAGTATTAGCAAAACATTAGCGAGAAGTGAAAAAAACAAACAAAAAGGAACGGTAGTAAGAAAGCTTCAAATTACACATAATGAAAGTTTGGATTTTTAAAAAAATTACCTATAGTACGCATACTTGACACAGTAGCTCTCTTAAAATTCCCTCTATTAATGATGTATTACCAGAATTCTCAATCATGCATCATGTCACAAAAATATTTTGCAAAACATAAGAAAAGACTATAAATTTTAATCAAAACAAAGGCATGCACTTCCAGGTGTAACAATACAAAAGGATGACATAGTATGAATGAATGCAATGTCTCAATATTTCAGAAGCAATCTAGAGTCTTCTGAAGTTTTATCAGTTGGCAAACAGTAGTAGGAAAGAATCAGTTCCCAACTACAAAATCTAGTTATAGAACTATTTGCACAGCTATGAAACAAAAGACTTCTGTAAGTGCTGGACTGCTAATTTTTAGCAATCCCTGAAGCTTTTTCTTATTTTTTGTTCACATTAAATATTTATGATGGCTTTATTAAGAAATTAGGCTGAAAGCAGTCTACTTACAGAGTAGTAAATAAGGTGTAGAAAAAGAAGATAAGATGCTAACTCACCTGCCAGCTGATACGGGATGAAAGGTTTTCAACAATGATCCTGTGTTCAGTACGAACAGGAGGCCCATACCGGCTGGAGAAATTCAAAGGAAAAAAAAAAAAGAAAAAAATTCTCCAGCATAAGGAATTTCAAACTTAAGAAATCTGATGTTTTCTGCATTTTGCTGAAACATTTAAGCAATTTCCTTATTGCTGGACTTCAGACTTGATTCTCCCTAGTCAAGAGTATATTTAAGACTCCACTAGAAGACGCAAGCTGTTAAAAGGGGATTAAAAAGGATTTTATTGAAGAACTTTTTACCCAGGCAGTCAACATAGCTGTCATTTTTTTCAAAATACACTAGGTAAATGTCTCATAAAATGAAAATCACATATATATAGTTTGATTTTGGTATTTGACCTGCTTGGCTTACATATGGTTTCTGGGAATATTCAGAGAATGGACAATTTTTTTCTATCTTTTGCTTTTTTAGTTGGTAGCATTCTGCTTCATGTCAGGGAGCTAGAAGGCACAATTTAAAGGCACCTCAGTTCGCGCTTCTGAATTCCAAGTCACTTGTTAATATTTATAAATGCCACCGTGATCTGCATTAGACCTTTTTTTGGGTAGAAATATTTCTATCTCAGTAAAATGAGAGCTAAACGACTGATTGCCCTGAAATAACCATAGCAGTTTACAGTTCCTGAATGAAAGCTGATGTCTTCCACTTAAGCAAAAAAGAAAGACTCTCTCAAAAATGAAAATGTGCCTTGAAAATGTTCATACAGGAGAGGGAGACACCTGGAAAGAATATTACTCATGCAAGTAATTTCTGTTCCCCATCCTAGTCATTCTGAATAGAAAGGGCTTTGAGAATTATGGAAAAACTATGCCAGTCTTTTGGTAAGTAATGCAGGATTCTAACAATTGCACTACTTTGTATTGCTAAAAAAATGATTGAAAAATCAAGAGCACTGATCTTAGAGAAAATTATTCTCATCTTCTCCCACAGAAATATAGTCCTAAACTGTGTGTATTGATTTATACATTGAAGCACAGGCAATTTCATTTCAGTGCATACCTCAAAGTGTCCCAATTTTTTCCAGAACATCCAGATCTTCCAGATATTTAAACAGAGGTCCCAGAGTCACAAAACTGGCAGGATGAGTCTCATTTTTCCATTGTTGCAAACCACAGTCTCTTCCTGTCTAGCACTGGCAGTCTGACATCATGAACATGACTACAACGTCAGATGCCCAAAGACCTTCAATCAACCAAACTTGCTACTTTGAAAGTCCACTTTTAGCCTAGACCTCGGACCAATTGTGCCGCATCAAGGCTACAGCCACTAAAGAAAAAAATAATCTAATGAGCATGCTTGCATATGCAAATTAATGTTCAAACACCGGTTGATAACTGGCAGCAATTCTGACTTTGTAACAAATGTGAAGGGTTATGTCCCTTGTATCTTTGTCTTCCAAATTCTACTCTGCGTAAACTCCAGCTATGAATGTTTCTACAGAGTAAATTATTCCACACATATTTCCTTCACACAGATAGATATAAAGTACAAAGATGTTATGTGTAGTTGTCTGGCAAAATATATGCAAATCTGCAGAACTTTCAGTGCAAGTTGGCACAAGGTTCACCACTGGCTCTAATCACTGAAAGTGAGAAACTCCACAAATACTGCGCATCCTCTAGAGGTGTTCTAGAGACGGGGTGTGTCCTGGTTTTCACATTCCCTCACTGCAGAGAGAGTCTCCCTTAGCAAGGCACCTGCCTGGTCAGCAAACTTAGTTAACTGGTATTTACTAACACATGCAGAACTGTTTATCTTGTGCCCTAGCACTGCTCCTTTTCTAGGCTGTGCTGAAATAAGCATTTCGATAACCATACAACTGGAAATGTGAAAACTTGGTTAGACAGTAAATACCTTGAATTATTGCTCTACAATAATTCTACTTAGCATGTAACCTCAGTTTGGTGACAAAGGCCGCAACAGAGAAGCCCTGTATTTTTCTTGATTCAGTGTTAAAATCAGCCAATCCAACTGCAGCAATACTCCTTCACATCATTTATATGACAGTAGGAAGCAAGAGCAGCATCGTGCCTACAACATGGCAAAGGCACATTTCGTAATAGGTTTGTGAATCTCTTCAAGATCGTTAAAATGCTTTAAAATCCACACTCTCCTCAGCCAGAGAAGGCAAATAGAGTAATGAACCTGCAAGGTTTGAGAACATTAAACTTCTTTTGTGAACCTATACAAGGAAACAGAGCTGGATCCCTAAATCACAAAAATAAAAGAGTATTTCACTCCAGTTATTCAGTTACTGGAAGAGGAAAAGGACAGAGAGCCCAGACCACCTACCTAGATCCACTCTGGGACTGGTAGTAACTGAACCGCTGTGAGAATCTTCCCCTTCCTCTTCGGGCTCGAGCATGTTCAATTGTGACCCTTAAGACAGGAACAAAACAAAACAAGCATATAAAAAAATAAAAAAACAAACTTTTAAGTATTTGACATTGACTTAAATCTTTCACAACTGCAAGCAAATGTGCACAAACAAGAATTATCTTGCCCTTGCAAGCAATGATTTATAACACAAACACTGGCATTTCTTAAAGAGCCAGACCAGCATTTTTTTCTCATTCACCTCCCTCAGATTTTCATGAAAATTGTCAAGAGTCTGTAATTCAGATTGGAACACTTGAATTTGCTCAAACAGAACCCAGGAGTAATCACAGAGAGAAAGGAGTACTAAAATAACTAACAACAACCTAACGACCTAATATCTAGCTTCCGCAATCACAAAAAAAACTACTGCAACATACAATGACTATAGTCCACATTGCTGAAAACTGAAGGGCAACAATCCAAATGATAACAGGTTATCATCAGCTTATTTTAAGGTCAACAGACAGATAAATACTAAGTAAGTTTAATTCACTCTTACTAATATTCCTAATGACATGATCCTGAGTTAGCTCTGAAAGAGAACTAAGAGCAAGTAGAGAAAACAGTTAGCCCTGCTCCAAACCACTCCTCCTCCAGTCCAAAACTAATCTTTGCCTTAAACAGGACTGGATCCCAATGAATGTCTTTGAAGTTATGGAAGGTATATCCCATCACAGAACCACAATAAACGGGTGTCAGAGCACAAGATAATGCACTGCATTTTGATGCAAAGCACTTCTTCTATTCTTAAGGGAAATTACAGTATCACACTTACCTTTCATCACACAGCTCTTTACCATTTAATTCATAAATTGCATCATCAGCATCCCTGTGGTCTTCGAATTCCTAGAAAGAAAATAGGAATAAAAAAGCATTTTCCCTCACAGTACATGCAAATATTAATAAACATGCTTTCTCTATAAATTTTACATTTCTACATGAAGTATCACCAAGAACTCTGAATAAGGAAGCCAATTCCTAGTACATTTATGACTGAAATGCCAAGATGTTCTTATTCATGATAATTTCTTCTCCCTCCACCCCACAAATTCCTTTTGCCTCCCCAATTGTTTCAGTTTAGAACTATTTGCAGGACCTATATTGAATAAATTAATTAAATGACCTCATTTACTACAGAAATATCGAAAATACTTTTGGGGAGAGGTGGGGAAAATTACTTCAAGGCATACAATTTAAAACACAGCCACACATAAAGGAAAATGGAAAATAACAGCATGAGCTGCTCAAATGCAGGAGTTATGCACTCCTGAACCTCTCTTAAGATTAAATTCTTACTGAACTGGCAAAGAAAGAGTAAACCAGAAAAAAAAACCCTTTTTTTTCTGAGTGAATTCAGTTCATTACCTGGGCAAAAAGGTGCCCGTGTAAGAAGAGTATGAAACACAAGCCCCTCTTCAGCACTGGCCACCTGCAGGTCCAGATCAGGTGTAACAAGCATAATTCCATTTACTGTTGCAATGGAATGTGTCACTTCACTTTTGGCAGAAATGCTGCTTTAGTCAGCCCAAGTAGCCTCTGCCCACTATCCAGCCCACTGGTTCTTGGCAAAGCTGCTTGTACAGCTCTGCAGGAAACTAGGTCAAGAAACCTACCCAGATGAAAAACAGCACACTTTGTGCAGGAGGTGGGGTGAAAAAGTGTTATTTTTCAACCAGATCAGCTTCCCAGGTAGGTTCATTACATGTGACTGAACAACTGCAGCAATACCATGAGAGGCAAGGGAACAAAGGAAAGAAATAAAGCAGAGAGAACAAGCAGCTGGGTAGGGACTGCTGGAAGCAACAGTGTAGATGGAGAGAAAAAAAATGTGGAACTGCAGCAAACCAGAAATTAACAACAAAGAAGAAGCTTCTCAAGTTGAAGAAAGCATTTGCATAACTACAAACTGCTTTTCAGAAGCAATATTGGTTTAAGCAATCTTCCCCCTTCTGCACTGAAAACTGTTTCACTACCAAGTGAAACATCACATGTTTCCATGATGATGCAAAGCTTATCTTAAAAAAATTTATTTAGGTCCAGCATTTAAAAGTATCAACAGTTGGCAACTACAAGTCCTATTATGTCAACTATTCTATTTCTATAACTATTTCTAACAAACTGAACATCTGGAAGTCTACCTAGCTTTATGGTCTGAAAACACTATTCCCTGAAATCTACAAAATTTAAGTAAATATAATTAGTTTCAAAGATTAAGCATTGATTTCAGTCAAGCACAACGACACATGCTTTTAACACTATGACAATGTTCACTTGGTTTTTATAAATACAGGTCTTAAATAACAGAAAATAAAGACGAACTGACAGCACATGGCAAGTAAAGTGCCATTCCACATGTTTATAAATGACATGGATGACATGCTCAAGCTCAGCCTCACCAATTTTGTGTCTGACACCAAAGTGGGAGGAGAAATACATATACCAGAATGAAAAACGCTCTCAGAAAAAGACCTTGATAGGCTGAAAGATTAGGCAAACAAGAATCACAAGTTTTAACAAGAGATAAACATGAAGTGCTGCACGTGGCGTAAGACAATCCTAAGCAGCAGAATGCGCTGAGAGCTGAGTGGCTGAAGTGTGGCTCTGCTGAAAAGGACATGGAAATCCTGGTGGCAAGTCAGATAAGCATGAGTCAGCAGCATGGCCTTGCTACAATGAAAGCAAATTGCATCCTAGGCTGCATCAGTAGGAGTAAAATCAGCAGACGAAGGTGCTATTATTCCACTCTACTTGGCATTTGTCAGGCCACACCTGGAACACTGTGTCCAGTTTTGGTCCCTCCAGCTCATAAAAGACATTGAAAAAGTGGAGTGAGACTAGCAAGAGGGCCAAAACTCCACCAAAACTCATCAGAAGGTTGGATAACAAAGAAAGGTTGAGAGAGTTGTGTTTGTTCAGCCTGAAGAAAAGGTAGCTCCAAGGGAATCCAGTCAGTCTTCCAAAACCTAAAACAGTTACACAAACAATGGAAGTGATTTCTGATATGGGTGCACAATGATGGGATGACAAGAATCGGAGGAAAAGTTGTTCAGCTGCAAAGAAAAAAAACTTATTCTGAGAACAAATAAAATTTTTAGATAAAGTTACGAGACAATTATTGAAGGTTACTAGTGATCTTTGAAAAGAAAATGGTTTCACCTAGGAACTAGAGAAGAGAGGAGGGAGAATTGACTGACTCGCTTACAAGAGTTGAACAGAAGTTGTTCCTGAATGAGTCAACAGCCTGACCAGGAAGAGAAGAGAACAGTCAAGGAAAGGGGATTGAGAAATAGCAGCAAATGGAAGGAGCACTCCAAATAAACTCAGGCTCATGTCTGGATCAGCCATTTACCTCTGGACTTCTAAGAGACAGATATTTATCTACTGGCAGTCAACAAGAAGCAGCTCATAATGCAGGGTAATCAGGAACCAACATGTGTAGAGAGTTAAGGAGCAACATTCATATGAAACTAAGGTAGGCAAAGCCTGTTCTTCTGTTCTTTTCCAGTAACTTCACTCAAGGGATTGATCTTGGCAGGAAGAGTGGCATGTAAGACTCGCCAAAGTGCGAGGGCACTATCAGCCTTTTGAGTCTGAACTAAGTGCTGCAGAACAGCTAATTCTCAGTTCTCATGAGATAATAGTTACAACACAGGCTGATCCTGAGTCAATCTGTGAACCCATAAAGCTGCAAAACTTGGACACTTAGGAGCACAGAGCTCTAGAAAGCAGTGATAGGTAACCGAGATACAATGAACTATTTCATTTAATAATCTGACAGACATATATGCCCTATAAATATGTACTGGTGGTGAATATGTCGAACTTTAGCTGCACGAGACTTCAAAGCTGTGCTGCTTGAATCCACCAGCCAGCACCTATTACACCTGTTATCTTAGCCAACTACTCCACTTTTATGTCAGGCCATTATTTAAGAAATATGACCAAGCAGACTACAGGGGGTGAGAGAGGAGATAAAGTGGTTCTGTATAAACTTTTCTTCCAGGTGCAAAATTTTGTACTGCCATAACAGGGTATTTATATAGTCTTCAGAAATGAGGGATCTATTTTAAATCTACAGAAGACAGTGATCAAACAATGTATTTACTGTAGCTAGAATATTACCAAGATTTTGAGCAAAATCTGGCCAAAACTGTAATCCAAAATTCTGAAAAGCATTCTGAAATGTGTATTAATATTTTCTATTTCCCACTACAACTACTATTCTCTTAAACATCTTCCCTTCCTTGACATCATCCTAGCAAAATTAGTACCTGCAAGCAAGAGCAAGGAAAACAAGGCTATTACTTACCACAAACCCAAATCCATTTTTCAGATGGATTTCTCGTATGCGACCATATCCTTTGAAGAACTTCTCTACATCCCGTTCACGAGCACGTGAGCTCAAGTGTCCAACAAAAACACGGCAGCCACTCATCTTAAGGTTGATACTAAAAAAGAAAACAGCAGTGTTTATCAGATTAACAAACTTAAAATAGGGTGATTAAGATCACTTTTACATCTCAGAAATCTTGCTTAAATAGGATTTGATTTTACTGTCTGTTGCTGTCCTCCACGTATGCATGTTAAAGCTTGATTCTGTACAGCCAGAAAAGTCATATATTCCTGTCTTGCTGACTTCTAGCAGAACCTACAAAGAGCTTCCAGTTTTGTACTTTTTAATCGTGAAACTTAAAACCCCAGCTCTGTAACTTCGAAAATTTGACTGGGCTAGCAGCTGCTGAAAAAAAAAAGAACAAAACTCATATGCTGATCATGGAAATAAGAACAAACAACATAAAACATTCTCAAAAGGTTTTGCTTCTACCTAGAAAAATCTTTGCAATAAAATTTTATTAGCACACAAAAGATAAATGATAGTCATCAAATCATTTCGATTTCCAGTAACCATAAATATACTTTATTTTAACAGTTTATCAGGTTTTGAAGAAGAATTTTGCATTATGAGATTTCAACAATGGCAAAAATAAAAAAGGCTATTTGGGGTATTAAAATTTTCAAAACTACCTACTGATCCAGGATATATAATTTGAGATATTCTATATAAAACTCCATTTCTTACCCTAAGGTGTCACTTTTTCAGTTTATGTGGTTTAAAAATTTTTAAGATCTTGTAACTAGCAAATATTAATTATTTGGCTCACTCAGCGAGCTTGCTGTCATAGAAAAAAAACAAAGAATTCAAGCCCATAGGAATGGAAATATGACGTGATCTTGCACTACAATACTAGGCTCTAAAGCAAGCAGAGTAAACAAACAACATACCATGTTAGCTGTGAAAATAATTCCAGTCAGTTTGGACGCAGTATTTTGAATTATTGTGATTTACCTTATCTGTTAACTAACATCCCTTAGGTTTCTATTGAATACTTTCTTTACTCAGACTTACTGTGCCATCAGAGAAGTGCCAGAATTTTGGGAGTCTGGGTACTGGGGCGAGGGGTTGAACTGTGACAGCACTTACTTTGACTGGCCTCAACCATCCCCGATCGGAAGAGCCTACGCTGCCCTTTGTAGCCATTCCCTCCTTTGTGCTCACACGTGCCTTTTGATGCCCACACGGAAATCCAGTTCAGGGGGCTGGTTCAGCTCCCTCACGGAGTGCCCACTCTTCCAATACATGGTTTCTCTGGCGCACCCTTACCACGCAAAGACAGGCCAGGCCATCAGTGGGTATTAAGGGAAAGGCAGGCCTTTGAAGAGGAAGGACAGCCTTACGTAACCGTATGTTTTAAAACACGGCAAGAGCAGCCACTTTGGCAACAGCGCTCATTTTGGGAACAACAAAGATTTGAAAGATTAAAAGGAACGCGTAACTGCTGTTCGATAGTTTTAGTTCTAGGAAAATAAGGTAGGGAGAAGAATCACAGAAGGAAATGAACACAGGGTGGGTGGAACTCACCACCACTGAAACTGTCAAATATAGGGCGAAAGACGTACGAACAACCCATCCGCGCATTATTTACGCATAATCAGGGAGCACAATGGATGCGAGATCTGTACTGACACCTGCGAGGCGCGGAGCTTCACACGTTGCTCCTACCACAATGAAACCGAGTTCGTTCGCTGGCGACTCAAAAAATACGGAAAAGCCCTCGGGAAGCACGGACCCGCAGCNCGGCGCCAGCGAGGCCTCCGCCCGCGGCTCCCCTGCCTGGGCCCGTCCTCGCCCCGCCACACGGTACGGTCGCCACGACCCCGCCGGTGGCTCCCCGCGCCCACCCCGGCCCCCCCGCCATGGAGGAGCGGCCACGCACCGTCGCGGAGCGGCGAGTCCTGCGGGCCGTGAGGGAACCGCTCTGCGGCCGCGGCGACAATGGCTGCCGGCTGCTCCACCGACCGACGGCCGCGAGACCACCGCGCCTGCGCGTANAGGGGGCTGGTTCAGCTC
The DNA here is from genome assembly GCA_013397175.1 of Platysteira castanea. Taxonomy (NCBI): domain Eukaryota; kingdom Metazoa; phylum Chordata; class Aves; order Passeriformes; genus Platysteira; species Platysteira castanea. The sequence goes on along the minus strand of VYXC01003160.1, from coordinate 491,189 downwards.
CCTCACGGAGTGCCCACTCTTCCAATACATGGTTTCTCTGGCGCACCCTTACCACGTAAAGACAGGCCAGGCCATCAGTGGGTATTAAGGGAAAGGCAGGCCTTTGAAGAGGAAGGACAGCCTTACGTAACCGTATGTTTTAAAACACGGCAAGAGCAGCCACTTTGGCAACAGCGCTCATTTTGGGAACAACAAAGATTTGAAAGATTAAAAGGAACGCGTAACTGCTGTTCGATAGTTTTAGTTCTAGGAAAATAAGGTAGGGAGAAGAATCACAGAAGGAAATGAACACAGGGTGGGTGGAACTCACCACCACTGAAACTGTCAAATATAGGGCGAAAGACGTACGAACAACCCATCCGCGCATTATTTACGCATAATCAGGGAGCACAATGGATGCGAGATCTGTACTGACACCTGCGAGGCGCGGAGCTTCACACGTTGCTCCTACCACAACGAAACCGAGTTCCTTCGCTGGCGACTCAAAAAATACGGAAAAGCCCTCGGGAAGCACGGACCCGCAGCGAGCGGCCATCTGCTCCTCCCTCCTTTCGAGAAGCCAAGAGGAACCGGGGCTGCGCCAGGCCTGCGGCCTGCCCAAGGCAGCCGGGCCCTCTTCACGGGCCCGCCGCCATCGCGGCGCCGGCCCACGCAGCGGCGCCGGCCCCTTCGGCTCTTCGAAGCTTTGCGCTCGCCTCCAATCCGCGACGGCTCCTCCCGGCCATCCCGCCGAGATCAGCCCTCCCCCCTCGGGGCAACNCGCGCAGCCCCGCCCGCAGCGCGCCGCGCGGTACGACGGGAGATGTAGGCGGGGCGGACAATGGCGGAGGCCTCCGCGGTCTTCCCGCTCCAAGCCCCCGGCACGGGCAGGGACACCTCCCGCCAGACCAGGCTGCTCAGAGCCCCGTCCAGCCTGGCCTTGGACACTGCCGGGGACGGGGTATCCACAGCTTCCCTGGGCGGCCTGCTCGTGCTGAACTGCCTGTGACTCTTTGACTAAGACATAGCAAAACAGATGGGTAACAATTCTGCTTAACGAGTGGAGGAGGAAAGCCACACGTCCAGAGAATTCATCTGAAGTGCTGCACTCGGCAACTCAGTTCTGCCGACAGAAATGTGCTGCGGCCAGGCCCTTCCTACCATCTTCTCTTCGGCACACGGATTTACACTGCTGTGGATAGTAATTGTTGACACCAGGGGGAAACCTTGGCTGGGAAAAAGTGACTAGTGAAGACCCAGGCCTGTATGGCAGAAGCATTTTTTCCATGAAAAAACAGCACACTACTGTCCTGCTTTATCAGTGTCAGATATAGTCACTTGATGGACTTCTTACAGTGTAACTAATGACAGTTTGCAGTATGATAACCAAGATAAAAATTGTTCTCTGTTTCTTCAGCGTAGCATAGCTCGTTAAGTCTTCACTGTCCCAGTGCTTAACATATAACTACAGTTTGGTTTGCCCATTTTCTGCCCTCGTCTGACAGCATCATGTCTGGATTTCCTGTTTTAACTTGGAGTAAATATCTAAGTTACGTTTATGATATTGTATGTTAGATTCAGGCATCATTCAAATTTATTGCCCTCTAATTATTCTCTAGAATAGAGATAATCTATATATTCAACATCCATATAATAAACAGAGTCTTTTAGGTTGGAAGTGACCCCTTGAGATCATCTGGTCTAACACCCCAAGGTTGCCCAGGAGCATGTCCAGCCAGCTTTTTAGTATCTCTCCAGATGGAGGCTCCACAACCTCTCTGGACAACCTCACCTAGTATTTGACCACCCTTAGAGTAGAAAAAAAAGTGTTTTCTTGTGTTCAGATGAAATATCATCGGTTTCAGTTGTCAGTGGATGCTACTGAGAAGAGTCTGGCACCTTCTTCTTCATTCCCTCCTGTCAGGTATTGATACACACTCAGCCTTCTCCAGGCTGAACAAACCCAGCTCTCTTGGCCTCTCCTTATATGAGAGGTGCTCCAATCTCACAGTCATCTTTGGGGTGAAGTGCTGGATTTGCTTCAGTAAGCCCATGTCTCTTTTGTGGACGTAACACTCCAGGTGTGGCCTCACCAGTGCTGTGTAGAGGGGCAGGATCACCTCCCTTGGCCCTCCAGTGATGCTCTGGCTAATGTAGCCCACGATGTTGACTTTTCCACAAGGCAGCTGATGTGAACTCTTACTTGGTAAGAAAATGGAGAAATGTGAGAACACAACACAGCTAGCTGTGGTTAAGAAAGAACATTTGGGTAGCTGTAGCTGGTGCAAGTATATCTTACAACTTTGAATACAATGTTTAGTTGTAAGGCTGCTTTACTTCTTCATTTGATTAGACAGTCCAGGACACTCAAAATGGCAATGCTGTGACTTTTTGTGCAAATTCTGTGTAGGTGGCAGAGCTGGACTATTACAGGAGCAAGCAGTAGAGTCTCTGTGTGACTGTGTGCTTGAACTGCTGTGTTAAGAAGCTCAGAGGCAGAACAAAGCTCCTTAGGTGGCAGCCTTGGAATGGTATGGTTGTAATAGGGATTCGAGTTACTGGCAATAATGAAGATAAGTCATGCTAGAAGCCAAATTAAAGCTTTTTCAGTTTTATCCTGCCTCTCTTCAGCCTCTGGGATCGTGTCAGTGGCAAAGAATGTGGCTGTGCATCTGGAACACAGCTCCGGCTGCTCCGGTAGTGTCTGAGCCAGGCTGGAGTCCTGCTTTCCCTTTCTTGGTTGTGGACACTCTGCATGGGTGGTAAGAGGCATGAACTATATCATTAGGAGAATCTGCAGCATCGCCTCTCATGTGTGGGTAGGGTTTCTGGAAGCTATCACGTGCAAAATCAACTTTAGTAATAACATCGTGTTTTAGTTCCCTCATTATTTTGCTTGCACAAAAAGATTGCTCTCTCAGAAGCACATCTGAAAGCCCACTGGGAACTGCTAGTGTCCTGACTGCACATCTACAGATGTAAACAAACCCTTATCTGGAATCAGAATACTTAAAAACCACAATCTGATTATTGCCAGGGTAAATTAACTGCTTTCTCACTTCCCTGAAGAAGAAATTTTATTTTCTCTGTCCCAGAAAGCAGAATTCTGTGGCTCAGCACCACAGATTAAAAGTTATGTCCTTTTCACTAAGGAGAGAAATTCTTCGTTGAAGTGATGGTAATGATGATGATGTTTGAATGTGCTTAACAATAAAAGTGAAAAATGCTTTCTTAACTATGCAGATTAAGGTAGTCCTTATTTTTAGGCAAATCTGTACAATGAAAGCCACAGAGTCATTCAAAAAAATCACAGCAGCAATTAAGAAACTAGGGGATGGTTTGTGAAAGGTTTTAACTAGTTGTAGGATGACTGCAGCACTCAGACTGGAAGGTGACAGAGCTGGACCCAGTTCATTGCTCCGCCACGAACCTTCCTGAGGACCCTAGGCAAGGCACCTTGGCTGGAGACAATAACTACTCAGTTGCCTTCTCTGCAACTGAGAGATTGACAGATTAACAAGTGCCAGCCATCCAGAAAGAATCCAGTCCAAGACCTAAAGGGAGGTCTTGTACAGGACAGTTGGGGACCAAAAATGCTAGCAAATGAGTGAGGTGCTGCTAGGAAGCACTGGTGAGAGGTCTGAACATCCTGCCCCTGCTCAACACAAATGCACCGGCCTGCAGCTGGGAAACCAGAGCCTTCTTCCACCCGGGATCCAAAGGATCATGTCTCCAAGAAGAGTGCCAACTTCTGTTTGTAATGAGGACTAACTAGGGCTTGTTCTTTCCTTTGGCTGCCAAAACATATGTTCAGTCCAACAGCTACATTTTGTAAAATGGCTTATCATTTAAAATACCCATTACTCTGGAAACTCAGGTTTGCTGTCTTCCTCAGACTGAAGATTCAGGCTCCAACCCACCAGAGCATCTTAAACACAAGTGTGAGCCTGTGGTGGTGGAGGAGGAAGGCTCCTCTCATTCAAATCCTGCCACTATGGAGCAGACAGCTGAGGGAGAGCAAGTGTACGGAGAGGCCTAGTGGCTGGGGTGCTGAGAGAGGCATGCTAGGGCCTGTTTCCCATCCTAAGGGTCTTTATCCTGTGACTGTTTAATAGAAAATACCTAAAAAATACCTCTGTCAGGGACAGAAATGCAGCACTCTTTCTGCAAACCCATTGCCTAAACCATAAGGATATGGGCTCATGCTTTCTCTCCTATTGCTTGAGTGCCTAATTATTTCAGAGAGAGACAGAGTGAGGGCCAAGGAGATGCTCCCTGGCCCAGCCTATTAGGTTTCCTGCTGGTTAAGCTGTAGGGCTAGGAAGTGCACATCCTGAGGAGGGATGAAGCATTGAACTTGTGTTACTCTCCTCATGTGAAGATATTTTAGGCAATTAGGCTTTTATGAAGCAAATGGGTGGCAAACCCACCTTGAAACTTTGCAAAGGAAGCAGCCAGTCTTGCTGGTTTGTACTGCTCTTTTTACATGGGCCGAGATTTGTGGCCTCTGGTGATGGGGGGTGTTTGCAAGGGGGGTGCTTGGGCCCTGAAGGTGACTGTCTCAGGGGCCCAGGTGTCCAGTAGTTTCAATCTCCCCCTCCAGACACGCCCCAAAGCAGAAACAGAGGTGCGCAGAGAAGGTTTAGGTGTAACAGGGAAAAGCCTAGTGAGCAATACCTCTAGACTTGAGCACCAGCTGAACAGAGATTGTTTGGATTGCAACTGTAAATAAAGGCTTCATATTTCTACCTTCTGGTAACATCTAGCCCTTTTTTCCTCCATGTGCCTTCTTTATCTGCACAGTGGGAGTAACACTACACGTTTCCTGCAGCAGTAATGAGAGCTTGTGCTTTTGCAGACAGTCTGAGGGTCAGTGTCACTGAGGTACGATGATAACTAGAAGTCCTCAATATTTTGCTTGAATGTCGGCTAGGCCACCAGGATGTGAACTACTGACTAATAGAAAGGGGGTGTCAAGAGACTTGCTGAGAAGAGATAAGAGTGATAGGAGGAAGTGCAGTTTCTGCCAACATATTTTCATGCATGTATATCCCAGAAATCAAAGCAGAGAACAAAACTGAGACCCTATTTCCTGGCTGTTGCATGGTATTCAAAGATGGGAAGAATCTATTTAAAATCTTATTGGTAAGATCTAGTCTATAGTAGCTCTGAGCCCTCAGAATATAGAAAAGATCTTTTTCTCCTTTCATTTTCAGTGGATTTAAATTGCTGAGATTTAAATCTATCTGAAATAGCCTAAGAGCATCCCTCCCTGTACAAGATGCAATCATCCAACTTTATCCTTAGCAATGCCTGACTTCTCTACTGACTGCAGCACTTAGCACATTTTCTCAGTGCCTGCTGGAGAATGTTCTGATTACCTGTTTGCATCAGGATATGCCCTAGACTTTGTTAATCTATGTTTACTATGCTAAGACTTTCTCAGCAGCTTAGCACTAATGCAACGGATTTTAAGAGTTTGCACAGTAGCAACTCTTTCAGAACCCAGAGTCACCTCAAGGGTTTAATTAATTCAACAGGATTAAGGGTTTTTCATACTTGGCTACCACAGGGGTGGAAAAAGTCTGTCTTACCTCAGTACCTGTAGTCCAAGTAATGTTGTACAAATAATCTTCTTGTTATGGTATAAAAATTATACCTGCATTCTATTTTCTCAACAAAGTCATTTTAGTTCAAACTGTTCTCACAGCCATTACAAACCCCCAACCTCTCTATTCCTCACCCTCTCCTTTATTTCCCTGATAAGATCAGTCAGTCTGATTAATCTGGATGGAATCTCCACGGATATATGAATACTTCTTTGAAACCAAGTTCATTCAAGGTTGCAGACCAGTTTCCTTTCATTGTCTTCTGAGACTCCTGGCTCTGCTCCTGCACTCTGCTCTAAACCAGATGCTGGCAGCACTGAAGACATGTAACAGTCACAAGATAGATTTGAGAGGCTTTGGGAAATGTGGTTGACATTCTGGCAGGCAAGACAAGACCCATGTTGTTTGAGCACTGAAGTGTTTTCTACCCCTGTACTGTCAGACAGTCAGGCTCAGTAAGGCAGGTCATTGAGATCTCAGCAGCCAAAGATATCAACAGTCATGAACTGTTCTTGGTTAATTTCTTCAAAAAGTATTATTTCAATTTCCATACCTGAAATAGTGAGTATGGGAGACTGACAGAAATGGTTTACCCCTGAATGGAAGGTGTGAGCTTGAAGTGGATTGTCTACTTTTTCTGTTCCTGGCAGACAAAGGGGCAGTCACTGAGCTGCAAATAGCTGCTTCCAGAGATGAATTTCATCAAGGCTGATGCCAGGACTTGGCTAAAGAATGGCATGTTAGCTGCAAAACTATGAGCCTAATACCAAAAGCTGTTTCCACATTTCAGCACACTAACTGCCCCAGACTGTTAGGCCACACAATCGCAAGATAAACCTTGTGCTGCAAATGAGGAAGGCGAATGTCTTGCAGCATCCTAGTGCTCCTCTGTGTGCGGGGTGGGAGTGGGGAGGCTTTATCTACAGCCCAAAGGGAAAGACCACATCATGTAAGCTCTAGCCAGTTTGTCAGAGGCTGTGCCACCCAAGAAGAAACATGCCAGTATATTTTAGGCACACCTATTGCCAGTATTTTTAACTCTATTCAAGTACTCAGAAGCATAGGCAAGGGCTTTCTGTTGCTGTTGACATCTCAGCTTCACCAAAGCAGTGCTGGGGTGCCAACTTTCCCAAGGCTGGAACCCACACACTGCCACGAATCTGTGGTGTCAGCAGCAATGAGCCACCTGCTTTCTGTCATAAAACTAGGAATACTTACACCTAGCTGGGGTTTTGTGCGAAACCTGGTCACACATTCCAACACTGCCACAGCTCAGTAAAAGATTTTTATGAACACTTCTGGAATCTCCAAGCATGGACTTGCAGAGTGCTGTCACCATGATCATTCAATGTAATTTGGTTTCATTCTCAGATTGGTAGCAGACCTGGGCCCAAAGCAATAGCCCAAGGTGCAGCTATGGTCTTTTCCACCAGCTTTTTCAAAATAACACAGATCTTTTCTCCAGACAGAGGTCATTTAATAACCCAACAGATATTCCCATTCTCCCCCACTCCAGTTTTACTGTTTAATTAAATAAAAAAAATATTAAAATATCATTGCATCTTCTGGGAGCAGGGGCACAACCTACAGAGATCTCAAAGTTTTTGACAGTGCAAATGTCCTTTTTCAGGTGCAGCAAACCAAGGACAGGGTAGCTACTGTGGAAGAGGGAAGAGGGTTACCAAAACAAAGGCAATGGATATTCAGAGGCAAACTTCACTACAGATTATCTGCTCAGGCCTCTAGTCATCCTCTCTGCTGTTTTAGCTTTCAAACAGATAACCTATGCTATGTACTTTAAAACATGGCAATGGAAATCAGCATACCATACCTTTGAAGATGACAGTCCCATTTGCAGCAACACAGTGACATAGCTGAAAATGAGCTTGCAAGTGGATTAAATACTGATGTGGCTCCAAGTTCTGCATTACTGACAATTCATACCAACCCCTCCAGGCTGCTCAGTATCATGGGTTTCAAAACAGGAAACTCAGCTTCAGCTCAATCCCAGCCCTCATTAACACCACAACTATAGCTATGTTACACGAAGTGTCACCTTTGAAGACAAACTGCGATGAGTGCAGCCTGGCCTTGTCCATGTAGGAAGCTAAATGGCATTTATTTGCATGCCCCCTGTAAACTCATTATCCAGCCTACAGGAGAATGCAGATCTTGGTATCTTCTGGAAAGAAGTGTGGTAGCAGACATTAGCATCCCCTCTCCAAATACAGTAGGCAGATACTGTCACACTGGGACACAACATAACATGCTGCTGTGATTTTTACTGTGTCCTACTGAAGGTCAGATATAAACCAGAAAGCTGCGCTGAACCCCAACCCACCATGTACAGTACCTTCCTCAGGACTCAGCTCTGCCATGAGGAAGAGAGGACGATGAGGGCAAGGAGCTCCTTGTGAAATCTTGTGAAGTCCACGAATTCACCATTCCTGCAGTGCTTACTTTAAAACAAAATCTGCCTTCGGGACTAGAGGCAGAGGTATGTGCTTATACCTATAAAACACTTACTTGACACACGTCACGAGGCAGTAATGTTAGTTTGCTCCTAACCCTGTGTTTCCTAAAGTTGTGGGAGGGCAGGAAATGCACCTGTAATATGAGATGGCTGGAAGGGATTAGCTGCTTCTCTTTGTCGATTTCTAGATACAGGCGTGCATGTGTTACTTTATGACTCAGTAGAAGTCCCAAAGGAGTTGTCCCGAAGGCTGGTTTCTTTTGTATGTCCCGTAGAAAGATGACCTCTGGAGGAATCTATGATGTCAGATGATGTGGTATCAAAATCAGTCAGATATTCAATGCTGAGCATGGAACAGTGGATGGATTTTTCATGGATGGTTTAAGATATGGTGGTTGGTTGTACAGCTCTAGTAACTAATTCTGTTGTAGTTCTTAAGGAATAACAAGAATACTGCTTCTAAAGATAGGGGCATATTGAGGTTTTAAAGTGGTCATAAAGCTGTGAAAATTTCAACATTATTCAGCAAGAATGAAAAGCCTATGGGGCTGAGAATATACCATTAAATGTACTGTAATTTCAATTAAAAACGTAATTTTGGATTTTCCTTATCATGTTTAACTAAATAGGATTAAACAATTTTACTATACAAATGAATAAAGTCTAGAGTTGTTATCACAAGAAGTTTTTAATATGGTTTGTGACAAGCAATATCAAAGTTATCAACTCTCAAGCTTCATGTTTTGAAACCAGACAACTCTCAGCAACAAAAAAAGTTGTGCACTGATAAACATAGGAGGCGTATTGTATTTTTTAATTAAATATGAAAACATGAGCTGTGTACATTATTTTTTCCCTAGAAAACACAGCAATTTCAAAAGTTTATCATAAAATATTTTCATGAAATGAGTGAACCAGCAAACACATGCACTTGTGTGCCTTCCCCCCTCCCAAGATAAATGTGATAAGAGAGACATATGCAAATGTAATAGTTAACAGAACAAGTGGAGTTTTGTCATAGTTTGGTTCTTTTTGGAAAGGATGGAATGTAACATTGTGCTTGACTTTCTATGTCACAACAAAAAATATTTGGTGCAATATTTTAACATTTTCTTTTTAAGTTTCAATCTGGTGGAGAAAAATACCTTTTTCTATAATAAAATATGTCTGTTCTTTTTAAAACGTAACTTTTTTTGCACAAAATAATTTTGTAAACTGTTATTTCAAGGGCAAGGTAGGTGGTGCCGTGTCAATGTCCTCCCCCCCACTTAAAAATGTGATCTGTTATCTGAAGCAAAACAGGAAAACACAAAAAAGAGCGGAGCAGAGGTTGCTTTGCAAAGAGAAAATAGGCCGTGTTGGACGGGGGAGAGGGGAGGGAGCGTGTGGTGGGACAGAAAAAGTTAAAGGTCACTTTCGCCGTAGAGCGCTGTGGAGAAGGACATGTAGTCCAGGGCACCGGGTACAGCATCACGGCCAGTGTAGGGTGCCATCCTAGCAATGCAATATTCAGCCTGATCAGGAGGCAGTTCCCGCCGTAATTCATCCACAGTGATGTAGTTCTGCAATGAGGACAAACGATAAGGCAATCATTACTTTCAGAAAACTGCCTTTCCTCTGAGGGACAACCACCCCCTGCCCCACCAGGCAACACTCAGGGACAGGATCCCAGCAATTAGACCTGTGCTGTATACCCACACAGGGAGCTCTCTGCACTTACACCTTGGGAGGACCTGCACTCCTTTCCTACTGTTTGGACAAGTAAATGGTTTTTACAATGAAGACTGGTTTTGCAGAAGATGCTGGTGCAGCTAAAGAAAAGACCTGGAGGTAAGTCAGGAAAAGTTGCTAGTGCAAGACTGTGCCTTCCTGTTGACAAAGGAGGTCCTGCTGAAAGTAAATGGGAGGAAGCTGAAATTTAATTTGGATGCTGTCCCTCACCAGCAGGAGGTCACAGCTGCTTGTGCTGCGTGGGAGTTACCATTCCCTCTCTTCAGAGCAAGGAAAGGGGCTAGCCCCACTAGTTCTTGCTAGGGCACCAATGCAGGCAGCAGACAAGCAAACACTTTGTATTGCTTCCACAGTTCCACCAACAGTCCTTTCACTGCGGACATTTTTAGTAAGCAAGCAAACCTTATGTAAATTCGTCTTCTGAAGACTCGCTGCGCTGAGCTGACCTAGCTTGGCTTCTCTCCATGCAGTAGGTAACAGTAGTTGCCTGTTTCCTAACCAGTATGTTGTCTTTAGCTAACCAAATCATGGCCATTTGCAGTCTGTGAGCAATAGCTCAGGTTTCACATCATCCTTCTCTCTCCTGTGACGTCTTATAATTTCTTTTTGCCTTTCCCTTTAATGACTGTGGTATGAGGTATTTTTCTTCATAATGAAATACTAATTCATGTTACAGTCACCAGAGCATGTTAAACACTGACAAATGTATGTAATGTACTGCACAGAGTAAACAAGTTAGTAAGTAATACTGCATCTCAGAGTACCTGTTTATTCAGTGGTTAGCTTATCTGAATAACATCGAATTTTCAGGCCTCAAAAGACAATAGAACTGGCTTCGGTGAGGTATATATCTAAAGGACAGGGATCATGGGTTTCTAGATTATGATTATGAAAAGATTCTTAGTGAAAAATGGAAACCAGTACCAGATTTACAGGTAACTCATTACAATCTGAGAAATGGTATCCAACATTTCATGTGAGATAACTAAAACCATTAGCAAATAAAGAGATATGTTAATATTACTTGTACATATTATTTGTTCAGTTACATAAAAGCTTAGTAGGCATTGTTATATAAGAAAAATAAGATTACATCTTTTATCAGCAGCTTGCATTCATGATTTAAATTCAAAAAATTAATACTTTTCATATCATCCCCTGTGTTTTCCTACATTTGACCAGTTTCTATGATTTAAAGATGTTCTTCCTACATATACTGCATATCCTCAATGAAAATCTATTGATTGTATAAAAACTGATAGTGACATGTATATCTGAGAAAGGTCATCTCGAGTTTACAGCTGTCAGTAATGAACAGTTTTCAAGACTAATCAAAAACCATCTGTTGAACTTGTTCATTTTAAAATTACAAATTGCGACCAAGCTCTTAATTAAAATTTTAAAGCAAGAGTGGGCTGCAAAGTTCTAACTGACAGCTGAACAGGACTTTTGAGTGCCTTAGCAGGCTGCTCATTAACCCACACTTTAACCTTGCACTCCTCCAGTACTACAGAATGTTCCTGTGAAAATACCCTCCCATAGCAGAGTGCTTCCCTTGACACTTTCTCTCAGAGACAAGTGAAAAAAGAAAGCAGGAGCTAAGCAGATACAGGAAGCCAAGGTGGGGAGCCTGACCTTATCTCCAGCCAGGATCTTGAAGGAAGCCATAACCTGGTCAGCAGTATCTGTATCTGCCGTTTCCCGGGACATGAAGTCGATGAAGGCCTGGAAGGTCACTACACCCAAACGGTTCGGGTCGACGATGCTCATGATGCGGGCAAACTCTGCCTCTCCCTGGAGAGCAAGAGAGTCATGTAAGCCTGGGTTTTTGGGCAGCAGTGCTACCAAAGTGAGGAGAAACCGTTCAGCAGCACATCTCGTAGCTAGAAAACAAAGCCAAATAGAAACCACCTCTAGGGTTTTAATCAGGATGTTCTTTTTTAGCTTGCTGTTGTGTATAACTGCTTCTCACTCATTTGTCCTCTGGAATAAAACACTGCCAGCTATGCCTGAGGATAACACCCAGCTCTAGGACAATGCTCCTATTGGGGAACAATATCAACTGATTTCAGAGCAATACCCAAGTTTCTCTACACATGTGCTAGATGTCTGCAGCAGTATTTGAAGATCTGCACTTCGCAAATCCTTTTACTTTCATTTACTTAAAGAGAACTTTTACAATTTTCTTCAGCTGACAGAACAGATGAAATGTCTCTGGGATATTTCATAGTATCTTACTCATCTTTAATAGGCAGGCTTTGGAAAGAAGGACCTGCATATCTGGAGTGGCCCAGGGAAGTAGTCTCTACAGGGAAGACCCTACAGAGAAGTTCTGCTATGGAAGCCAAAAACTTGTAATGAAGTATTCTGCCTTTCTTTCTGCATCTAAACAAAAGGTCATCTGTTCTCATCTCTGTGACTCCTTCCTCCCCAGATAAGGAGGAAGGGAGAGCAGAGCTTAGTCTTCTCCTGGAACAGGCTCTCCTAACACATTTAGAACAGTATACCTTCCAGAGTAATTAAGACACCTAATCAAATGTTACTGTCTTGGCACACTACAGTAAAGAGTCTGTATTTATACTGGGCTGATGAGTAAGGTGATTAAACTACTTTGCCTGCTATCAGGAGCAAACACACCAAGAGTGCAGATGAATATGCTTGCACTGTGCTCTTCTTCTGCCCTTTGATGAGCATCAGTCTTTGGTGAAGCTCTTCCTATTAGCTGTCATGCCCCTCAAGGGGCCACGTTACTGCTCTGAATATTCAGGTATTCTCGTGAGGGAAAAGCTTCAGGGAGAATGACTGGAACTTGAACTTACATGTACAGGAAAGGAGATGTGACACAAATGGTAGGAATGAGAGGAGCAGCATTCTGAGCATATTCAGAAGTGAGGTCGTGTATACTTCCGAATGTTCTCAGCTGATATTCAGGGCTGGGGGAAGTTGTGTGTGCTGTGCAGAGAGCAGGCACCAATATGGGAAAGCTTATTGTTTCTTCCACTAGTAGCAACACAGTTTGATAAATATAATTTTTATTTGAACCATCCAGGAATTAGACAATTATTTCTGGTTTTTTACCTTTAGCTACAGCTGTGAGTCAAGAATTTTACACGTACAACTAAGACTAGATTTAACACTGTTGATAACTCTGGAAAATAAGGCTATATTTACCTTGATTCACTACACATTCTCCCTGTATTTTTGAAGGTGCCTACAGAATCACTTTGAATAGGAGTGACAGAGGGGTCTACATTACCATATTGTAACCCATGGAGATAAGGCAGGCTCGGAAATCTTCACAATCCATCATACCAGTCTTCTTCTACAGAGAATGACGCAAAGATGGAAAAAGCCAAGAGAGAAAAGGGAGACCAGTCCAGGGAGAAATGAACCCACAGGAGACATTACAAAGAATGAGTTTGGTGGGGGAGAAGACAGAAGGAAGGATTTACAGGACAATGAAAAATAACAGAGGAAAGATAGTTTGTGAAACCATGAAGAAGCAAAGGTGGTTTTGGACATGGAATAGTTCACACACAAGAAACATATTGGTGATGGAAAAAAAGGCAAGAAGATATTAAGCAAGACAGATTGAGGAATTGACAAGAAAAGGAGTTTTAAGTGACACAGAAGTAAACAGAACAGTTTGAAGGCATTAAAGGAATTCTCCCAAGACAAAAAAATTAAGGAATTAAAAAGGAGTAGATACCAAAGTACATTTAGAGAGGAAGTAGTATAGAGAAGTGATGTATATATAGTCAAACACAAGAACGACAACGACAGATGGATTAAGACAAACAAGAAAAGAAAGGAAAAAACTGTTATTTTTTCACAGTTTAATATCTGGCTGTGTTCACCACTAGCATTCAGTACCTGTGCATCGTTTCCAATATCGTAACCCAAGCTGATGAGACAGGCTTTGAATTCCTCAGGGCCAAGTGTGCCGGAGTGGTCCTGGTTATGCAGTGTGCCAGGCAGCAGGACATGCAGTGCCAGTGGGGTGACGGTGTGGGGTGGAACGAAGGGAGACACAGGGGAGATCAAAGGGAGGTGAAAGGACAACAAACAGGTGCACCATGCAGTGGGTGAGGAGAGAGGAAGAGGAAGAATGACATGCAGATAGAAGGACAGGGAAGAAAAATAAAAAGTGCACAACATTAGATATCACAATGACATTTCAGGATGTGCTAAAAATGCTCTTGGAACAGTTCCTTCTCAGAGAGCTCATCCCATCTTAAGCGCATTTGAATGACAAAAACAGGTGATGCTCAGAAGCCTCGAGATCTCAATCTCCCAAGTCAATTACTTGCATCACTGCTTGTTATCCAGTGTCAGAAGCCCTGCGTTTCACTAGTAACCCAGAGTGCAGGTGAGCAGGCAGAGGCAGTGGGAAGCATTGCCTTAATCTTATAGTCAAAGGTTCCACTAAAGGAGTAGGTGAGGGCAGGTATGTTTGGCAACACACCCAAGGAAGCTTAGCTGTCAGGGCATCCTAGGAACAGACAAAGAAAACCAGCTGAAGCTCAGGGGAGCAGCGTTATGGCTGTATTTATGAGACCTGCACACGAGGTGGAGCTTTGTCTGGCAAAACTATTTCAAGTGCTCAGCTCTGCAAACACCACAGATGTACAGTGCAGCACAGCACAGCCTGGCAGCTGGTCTTGCCTTTGCTCATTGCCCACTCCCACAGTGTTTGGATGTACCCATGAAATAATACACAAGCTACTACAGGAACTAAAAATCCCCATCCATCCTGTAGAATTTTATCTCAGAACAGCCCCCAAGCCCTGAAGAGCCCCTGTCTGCTGCCACCACCTCTGGCCAGATCAAGGAAGCTACAGACAGGATGGTGGGGCCAATTTCAAGTGACTTCAAAAAAATCCAGCTTTTAAAGGCAATGTTAAGCCTTAATAAATCAAACAGATGAAGGTGGGAAACCCATGTTCTGTCTGCATTAACGTTCAGACTGTTGTGAGCTTCGGAAGGGGCAAATGATATGAAGGTCAAAATATAACACCTACAGAACTTTATGGGTCCCTCTTCTAAGGAAAGAAGCCATGGTTTATTTTTCTTAGATAGCTAGAAGGGCTGAAATAGCCAGTGTTCAGCAATTTAAAAGCATTGCCAGTCTGTGAGGGCAGGCTGCCCTCAGATATAGCAGAGATGGTCCCAAGAATTTTATAACACAAAGTAATAACCTGCTCTCTGAAGAGGAATGGATAAAAGTCTAATTGCATAAAAAAAGACTTCAAACCTTTCCAAACTTTTGCTTTACCAGGAAATTTTGCAGTTTCCTGTGAAGACATACTTCTCCCAGGCTAACAAGCCCTTGGCAGTCTTCACAGAAATGACTGCTCCACAGGAGTGGCATTTTTAAGAATGAAACATCTTGTGTGATCTCATTTTATCACAGTAACTGCTTGTTTGTTACTGCACTGCACAGTCCACATGGAACCTTTTAACTTACCAAGCTGCAGTCAGCACTGACTTACCCTGTCAAAGTGGTTGAAAGAAGCCCGGAACTCATTCATCTGTTCCTGGCTGATTCCTTTGGCATCGCGGGTCAGAATCTGGTTTTCCACTTCATTGATGGTTCTAGCAATTGTTGTTAGTAATTGCTCCCAGCCCACCCGGATATGCTGGAAAAAGAGGTCAGGACAATATTGAAATTAAGAAGTCACTCTTCTGCTTCTGAGGCCAGTGGATCAGACGTGCTACTTATTGCAAATTAAATGATCCTGGTGTGCAAGGCAGTCCTGGTGTCCATTTTCTCAGAAAAGATTCCTTCTAATCTGCAGGTGTTTAAAATCTGAATTTTGACTGAAAAAAACCTGTACTGAAGAGGCCAATTTCTGATCTTAAGAAAAACTTGGTCCTACTGCAAAGTTCCTTTGCCTGGTCAGAGCAACATACTGGAAGCCTTTAACACAAATGAGAAACAAACCCAGTGCTTCTAGGACTTAGTTAAGCAGAAAACTCTCCTTACAAAGAAACTAAATAAAACACAGTGCTTGGAAGACACTGGTGCTCCCCCTGCCTCTGCTGCTGCTTAATGGAAAGCTGGACAGAAACCAAAAAACCAGTCTCAAACCCTGTGTTCAGCTGGACTCATGTTGAACTCAGACTGCTCCCAAGAAACCTCACGTTATCAACAGACAGCCAGTCTCCAACTTTAAAAAAAACTTCAGTTGGACTTTTTTCTTCTGCCAGGTAGTGGCAGCTCAAAATCGTCAGCAATTCCCTTTCTAATCCCAGCTAACACAATCGGGTGGCAGGAGAAACAAGACTTGTCAATTTTTCAAGCAATACTGTGGATCTCATTCAGGTTGTTTCTGTTGTCTATATTTGGAAGTACTTGGCATGAAGTACAGTAAGGCAAAAATAAAATTCAGTGACATGTTGTTGCATGCTTGGCCATATTATCAAGCTCTCCATTTTCCTGAGAACCACAGTACGTTGCCAGAACTAGATGTGCCTGACACTAACCGGCCACAGCAGATGAGGCTGTCTGATCTGCTGCCAGAACATTTACCTCCATGGTGTAGTTGGTGTGCTTGTTGTCGAAGATAAGCGCTTCCTGGATCAGCTGGTGGTCTCCTTCCAGCTGATCAATCTTTGGTTTGTAATTCACAATGCTCTTCTCGTACTGCCGCAAGTGGTTGAGCTGGTCCTCCAGGGTCCCATGCATCTCTATTGAAATGCGGCCAATCTCCTGCATTAGCAAAGCCAAAGGAGTTAGACTCCACTGAAAGGACAAGCCTCAACATGCTTGACATTTATTGCAGCAATTTCTCTCTCACACAGGACGATGATTCAAAAAAAAATAATCTCATGGAGTAGCTACTTCAGGAGCTGAGACAGTGTCAGCAAAAAATTTAGCACAGCCCTGAACGTTTTCCAAGTGAGGTGAATCACACAAGATGTGTCTAATACAAGGATACAAAAGAAAAGGAAACTGCAGTCCATAAGCTAGTAATGTACCAAGCCAGATCTTTTTCTGGTGTACTGTCTACCACTTAGTTCCTTCATACAGACATATTTCTGTAATCGCTCTCTTCTTTCCAGCTCCTGCCATCAGTAACAGCTTCATATTTTTATGTTTCACCAACTCCAATTACTTTAACTCAAATCTCACCTAAAGAGAGAGCTCCCTTAAAAATGTCTCCTCTGCAGATGTTTGGTATGTTAATTTTATTTATTTAGTCACATGTATCAAGACCATTGCTGTGAACGCAATTACACAAACCACGTCTCTGATCTAGGATTGTTAATTTGTTGCATATAAACACAAATCTTAAAATACCAGTGTTCCCCATCTTAAATAATGCTTTTTTTTGGTACTAGAGTTAGGGGAAGAAAAGTACAAGCACTTCAGTAACCAGTATTAATCTTGAGATTCTTTGTATTTTCTATGATGTTTCTCTTGTTGTAACTTGAGTAAAGAATGGCTGTGACAGTGGTCAAGAGAGACCATAAATAAGAGTATCAGTGAAGATCACAGACAAAAACTGACTTTTAAAATTTGCAAAGCACTACCTCCATCTTGGTCTGAATCCAGGGTCCAATGACATTGGCCTGTGCACCAAACTGTTTACGAAGTCGTTCATTTTGCTGCTGGCGAGCGTGCTCTTCCATCAGGGCCTGATCCCTTCTGGGAACCAGCTGCCGCACCTGCAACAAAGAGTTAAGTGTGCAGTTTAGACGCACAAAGGCACATGTACAGTAAATGCAGAAGTTGCCACAAAGGATGGAGGAGTGGGTGTTTGCACTGAAAACAAGCATTCATATGGTTTAAGTCACAGTGGGCAAGCTCATGGAATGTGAACCCTATCTGCTGTAGGATACACACAAACTCATGCCAGGCCATGGAAGACCAGAAGCAGCTTCCATTCATTACTTGGGTTTTCGGTGGCTCATGTTAACCGAATTGCAGGATTCTGTTCAGATCTCACTTTCGTGATTTTGTTTGGTAGTAGGAACCATAAGCAGAACGGGTATGCACTGTAGCTGCTCTTTTAGGATTACAGCAAGGAAAGGCTACTTGGCTGCAGAGATAGACCATCTGAAGGGTTGAATGGTGAAAAAGGATACCGATTCACATGCTATACATGTAGGTCAACTGAAGATAAAAACCTCAACGCTTTTAAATTTAGCAACTTCCATTTAAAATCAGCATGTAAAAGGGGGTCTGATGTGCCTTACGCATTTATATCAAAGATGTCTTCCACTTTCCAAGCACAGGGCAATTGGGCCAAAACCAAATGACAAAACCCCATTCAACTCAGGAGTAAACATAAGAGGGTAACTGCAGAGTAAATAATCCATTTCCTGGGCCTGCAGTGGTTGGGCAGTGACATTGTCCCCTACCACCCAGCAAGGCTGGAAAGAACTCACGTGTTCCCATTTGCCATTGATCTCATGTGGGGTGATTGTAGTGTAAGGATTTGTTCCTGCCATGTTGACATGGTATGTCTGGACAATCTTTGAGACTTCATTGTGAATTCCCAGGATTGCTTGTCGCTCCTTGTCGGCATCTGGCAACGTGGCTTTGAACTGCTCATGAGCCGTGGTCAATCCCTGCAGAAGGAAGGCAGCGGCAAAGGGAGGGTAAGAACACTACTTATGAAATAGCTCTTCAGCAAGCATATTCCTGAAGTGACTGCAAAAGCTAACATATTCCCAGCATACAAAGGAGGCTACTTTAATAGACTTTTCAGGTTCTCTCAGTATCACTAATGGGATGTTCTAAGTAGTTAAATGATGTGAAGTCTTCTTTTTCCTTTCTTTCTGTCCCATGTTGACAAGTGACAGAGATCACATACCAAAAAAAGGTGGAATAATAATGGCTCATAATTTAGGGGGAACTATTTGTCCAACACTGCTCAGTGACTGCTTGCCAGCCTCTTTGGGGAACAAGATTTGACTACTAGAATTACTATTAAAAACAGTCTCCCTAGCTTAAACGCGCTATGTTTTCTTCTCCTACTAGGTATGCACTATTTCCACACCCTAAGTAACTCTGGATGAGTACTAAGAGTCACATTCAATTCCATCAGAGTCATTTAGAACCAGGTGAAGGTCTTCAAGCCAACTGCAAATTTGCACAGCCATCACATGCTCCTGCTGCTGGAAAAGAGCTCCTTCTCCCTAACCACAACAGGCCCTTCCTGCTCCCCATCTCACTGCGGTGCCCAGGCCGTGCTCCAAGGACTGATGGTTGGGGCGTGCTTGCTGGTAGTTTGTAGCCAGCTGACAAGCCAGATGGTCCTGGCTCACCTCCCACTGCTTCTACAGGCCTTTAAGGTACTTCATCCCAGAAACCTAGAAGATCAAGTCTAGGGAAGCAAACACAGGGAAAGAGGCAGGAAAATCAATGGGAAACAGAGGTGTGTGCAGGGATAACCAAGGGAACAGTGTGGACAGAAGAGGGATTGAAAGTAAACCACGTGACTGCTCTCTCTCACAACACACACTGTTAACTACTTTCTGTAAAATTTCTTCCTTACATGGTGATTCATTACTCTGCAGCTGCTGTAGTGGCCAGAGATGTAATACAAGTCTGGGGGCTGGGAGAGATACTGCAAACAGTCACAAGGAGATGATGGAAGTGGTTAAGTGCTGTTTAGATTTATTTTGCATTATGAAAGACCTAATGAACCTTCATTCAGGAGGGCACGATGGACGAAACAAGTAGCATCTCAGTAACTGTCACTACTCTGCTGCTGTCCTGGCTGTCGTGTTCTCTGTAGGTCTCCCATTTGCTGCCTCCCTGATAGTCACACTCCTGTCAGCAACTCTGGCAAAGAGCTGACTTGGATTCTTTTCACAAGCCCATCAAGCAGGAGAAATAGAAGTCCTCACTGCAATCCAGGAAAGAGTAATTCCTGCTCTCTAAGGTCTGTAAATCACCTGTCTATATCTCAAGTTGCTTTCCTAACACCCTTTCAGAAGGGAAAAAATGAGATACTGTCTTTGTTGTCTTAGAGAAAGCAAGATAACTTTGATTTCAAATGGTAATTCAGCACCAAAGTGGACAATTCTGATTTCTCTTGTGCTCAGCACCAAAAACCAGCTGGCAGCTCAACTGTCCTCATGCTACATGCTGTCACGTAAGACCAAATGACCTGGACATGACATTCCATGTGAGAATTGACCTGCAGACCCTGTGAGCAGCACTAAGCTTTGCTCATGTGGGTTAAGAAAAATTCCACAAGACCCTAAAAGGTTCTCTCAATTTTCAGGCTTCCATTAATACGGCTCTGGAGCTACTCTGAAAAATCTGCTTTCAGTTTTTGTGTTCAGCTAGGATGATGTATGTATGTTTTATACCTATTCAGATCCAGGTTTTTGGAGAAAATCAAGGAAAAACATACTCATTTTTATCTCTCTTGATAAGGCTCACTCAATAGAGCAGAAGCACCCAAATCTAACCTATAAATTCATACCACTCTGAATTCACGCAACTCAGGAGACCCTGAATTTCTCACCACCCCCACCTAACAGGTGCCAATGACTGCCCTGTACCTGGATCTCCTCAATGGTGTGAACGATGAATGTGTCCTGCAGATCCTCCATGGCCCCTTCCATCCAATTGTTGAAAGGGGCAGCTCGTTTGGCATATTCCAGGTACAACTGGTCAATCGTTTCCAGTAGTTTCTCCGTCCTCTGTGCATGCACAAGAAGAAAGAAAAGAAAGACAATCAGGAAAGATGGTTGGAGAAGAATAATCACATAGATACACGGGTTGTCGGAGCTGCTCCTTCCTTTCAGACCTTGGTGCTCCCAGGATGGCATGTCATTAAAAATCTCTGCTGTTAGAGATCACACACTGGACAGATTTTTTTCCTCTAAGGGAAATAAAATAAATCCGAGGTCCTTTGAAATAGAACAAAACTAAGACAATCTTTTCAGGCAGAATGAAATTACAAAACACAAAAAAAGTAAAAATAAATCAATAACCTGAGCAAATAAATGGCACCATAATTGGGCTGGAAGAAAAGCAGCCTAAGTATACTGAAATGTAGCCCTTGTTTACAGTCCAGGATGTTCTAGGAGTTCACAAGTGAGTTGATATTGCTTGTGCCCATTGCAGCTTGCCCCCCACAAATGCACTACCCAGAAGGTCCAACTTGTAATATATCTCACCTCCAAGGCTTCTCTACGTTTCTGGGTTAGGGCACCCAGATTATCCCACTGATCACAGATCTTCTGGCACCTGGCATTGACACTGGGAGAGTCGTAGTAGTCCAGCTCACTACAATGGGTTGGGAAAAAAAAGACAAGAAGTCAAGTAATGACTCTGTATAGAAATAAGAGAAACCCATTAGAAATTTAGATCAGTCTTGAAGACAGATTCTGACAAAGAGATCATGGTCTCTGCAAATAAAGCAAGTTAGGATGGTACCAGGATCTAGTTTAGGAGACACTGTATGTTATGGTACATCAAACTGCACAAAACAGGACCACCCACGGCCTCAACAAATACTGAGGCTGTCTACCTGATGGGAGTAACTTGCCAAAGGGGGAAGGGAGTATAGACCTTTGCTCAGACTGGAAATAAGGAGATTATGAGCAGAGCAATCTGCTCCTGTACTCTGCTTAAGAACATTATGCAGGCTAACTAACTGTGTCTTGTACATCAGAATGGAAAGCAAAGATTTTTATTAGGAACACTAAGAAACTGCTTAAGATTGTCCTAAGAATTGCATAGTACAGGTGGTAAGGAATAGCTAAATTACATAACCCAGTAAATTTATTTAGGACAATCCCAGAATAACAGTGTAGGTTTCTCTCCTAGACGCCTGACAAGAAGTGCTTTGATGACATACCTATAGGCTGACACTCAAGGAACACAGGCTGGTGAAAGCATGACTGGGGAAAGGAGAGCACAAGGACACACTAAAGCTTGCGGCCTTGCACTGCTTTGTGCTCATGGTCCTGCACATCGTCAAAGAGGGAGAAATCTGCAGGGAGAGGGAGACCAGCCAATCTTGGAAGTGTCAGCCTTGAAAAAAAAACCCAGAATAAATCACTGGGATACTGAGTGACCCTGAGCCATCTGATGAGAAATTCTCTAAGCAGTAATGGAGGTTACACTCTTGCCCCCCCAACCTTGTTTCTTCATGCCACTGTATTGCCCTTCTGAGGTGTGTGAGCACAGCTGATGATGGAGTCCTCCAGTAAACTAGCCAGGAAACTGATTTGGGCTAAAAATAACTTCTTTGCTAGGTTTTTAATCCAGATCAGTTGCTTGATCTACTTTGCTGCAGAGCCGGTACTGCAGAAGAAAGGACTCCTTCTGAAAGTCTGACTTGTAACACACCCGTGCTGGACCACTATTGCTACGGAGCAGTAGCAGTAGTGCCATGCCCCCAAACTTTCCTGCCATGGGTAGCTGCAGTGGCTTCCTTTACACCCTCTGCATCTCTCTGGCAGTGTGTCTCTGGGGGAGAAAAGAGCTCTGCCATGGTTTTTCAGGGCATAGCCTCTTTTTTGAAATGGAAGATGGCTTTTGTAAGAAAAGCAGAGCCCACTGTTCTCAAACTTTAGAAGAAATAACCTCTCCCACAGCTTGGGCCTCAGTCTTCCCTGTTGCTCTTAGAGCTGCAGCTGCTTTGGCTGACATGTAGTGTGTGCTTTGGAAGTGGCAGGTCAGGTAATGCTTGCTGACCAGACAGACTCAGTTTTAATCTTAGTGACATGGAGGATTGCCTTGAACCCTCCTCCTGTTCCAAGGTCAATCCTCCAGCGGACAAGAAAGCAATTCTGTAAATCTCTGTTGTTAAACAAGATAATGATCTTGATCCAATAATCCTAATTTTTTAGAGAAAAACAGCTCTTCAACACAAGACTACTATCTTGGCCCAGACACTAAATTTAGATAGGCCAGTGTGATATGTAAATCTTTTTAAAATAGGAAACAGAGTCAAAACCAAGTAGTTCAGACTGTTTTTTGCCAAGAAACATGCAGCATTTCAAAACCTCCCTGCGCTGCAGCCACTAGCTCTTTGCCTGCCTGCTATCTCTAGCAATCCTGATGAGCCCCCCATTTCTCCTGGTAACCTGTATTACTCCAGGAAAAGGAGTGGAGGCGATGGTTTCCATGCTTGAGGGGAGCAGGGAAAGGGTTGATCTGCTGCAAGGACGCCCTGTAGCAAGTGTTGAACAGAGTGCACACAGTGCAGTACTCCTGGGGGAAAGACTGAGGCCACGATGGGCTCAAGCAGCTTTTTTCCTGCTAGAGTAAGGAGGATTTTTTTTTTTTAATAAAAGAGAGCAAACTGAGACCCTCCTATCCTCTCCTCTTTCCTTCTGTTCCTGGAAAAGTATGATAGCGTTACAACTCTGAAACATAGCAGGTGCCAGCAGCATGTCAGACTCTTTAGGAAAGGGTTCATGGCAGCATAATGAACTGGAAGAGGATGGAAACTTGGCTTAAGAATATAATTCTGCCTCCTCCTCAACAGCACCCACGACTCATCCGTTTTCTGGTCCGTTTTTCTGGTGTGTCCGGATACCGGATAGCAGTATCCTAGATACTGTTTGGAAACACTGGGAATTCCCAGCATTTTTTGTACAAGGATGAATTTTTTGCTCTCCAGAGGGCAGAGGACAAAGCTCGCGAAGCCTCTGTGGCCCCAAGGATGGGACGTGCGCTGGGATGCCGTACTTGAGCTCTTGTGCAATAGCAGCAATCTGTTCCACACGGTCCTGGTGTGCAGCCAGGTCACTCTCAAAGGCCTCATGTTTCTTCAGCAGGGCCTTGATCTCCGAGAGGGTTGCAGTTTCGTAATCCTTCTGCTGCAGCATTGCTTCCTTACCTGGGGAGGGAGCCAAAGGACAGAAGAATGAAGGACAGGACCCAGGGTGGCCAAAGCCAGCTCCTGCCACCCAGACACCCTCGAGGGCCCTCTAAAGGGCATCGGCCCCAATCCAGTCGCCCTGCCCGCGGCTTGTCCCCATGCCTGCTGGCCCAGAGAAGGACAATATTCACTTTCAAACCACAAAGCGTGAGTTTGCCATTAACAACACAGAAGGGCACATAATGCAGCTTAAGCCAACACTGTCACAGTTTATACTGGACTCATCTCAGTATGTGCAAAATGGGCTACGCTGATCCTCTAAAAGCCAATGGTAGCATTTACAGTACAGGAACTCTTCCTTTGCTCTGCAGCCGCTCTCTTCTAGCCAAAGTTCTCACTTTGCCACAGTTAGGGAATGCCAGTGTTGACTGCACGATGCAGAACACAGATCAAGCTGGTTTTCGTACATTATTTTCTAATAAAATAAGAAATAAATCTAGCCTTCTCAAGAGGAAACACTCTTGGAAGGACCCATACGCAATCTGTCTCTTCCTCCCTACATAACAGTCAGCACTGTGTCAGGCAACAGGAAGCATGTGAGTCGGCATTACCATCTGTCCAGGACTCATGAATGGATGCCTTCTGCCGGAACTTCTCTGCCAGGTGATCCAGCCTCTCTAGCCTCCGGATCTCATTCAATAACCACTCCTCGTAGCCCTTCTCAGCCTGCTCTAGGCCACCCCAGGCATTGTTTATATCCTAGAGACAGGAACATGAGAAGGAAAGGCAGGTTAAAAGGTGGAGGGAAGACGTTCACCAGCATTAGTTTCAGTGAGCTACATGGCTCTAACTGATTGGAGGGACTGAGCATGCGCTTTTCACCTCACAGGGTTCTGCAGACAAGTCAGGGAGACAAGCAGGACTAGAAGTGCCAGGATTTAACTGTCTGCAAAAAAAAGCCTCTCTAAACACTTCTAGAGTTTTAAAGCTCCCCTCTGTGAAACTTTATTAAAACTCATCAGTTTCTGAATCAGAAAGAACAAAAGGCACCCAGACATCTCCTCATGAAGATGTGCAATTTGGGAAGAGCCTCAGAGTCTGATTTAGACACAGGAAAGCAAAGATCACTTGATCCTCTCCTATCATGGCCTCCCTGATCTGTATCTTGCAGGGTTCCTCCCACAGAGTATCTCCCTGTGAAGGTGGGCATTCTCTGCCCATCCATGGGCAGAAAGGGAGTCTTGTGTTTTAGGCATGGTTGGGGTACATAGAAGCAGTTACCCCCACTCACCGAGACCATTTTCCCTTCTGAGGGCATGAAGGCTGGCCTATTGCTGAGCCGCAGCTTGGTCTGCAAGGTGTTGAAATTGATCTCAAGTTGGCACTTCTCTTGGACCTTGGGGGGCTTGTGCAGGCGGCGGTAGTCCCGGAAGTCCTCCAGTTTCTGCTGCATGGCTTGCATGGTGTTCTCCGGGGCCCGGTTCTCCAGCCAGGGGATGGTGCGACGAATCCACTCCAGCAGCTGGAAGGAGCAATGACAAGAAGCCTTGAACAAAAAATTGCATTAAAACCGCAGGTGTTGCTCTGATTTCATAAGGGACCATTTACTTTTACGTTTGCTGTCAGAAAGATTCTCCCATCAGCAGGGCTTGTAAAGAAAAGTTTGCCAGCTTTTTTGGAAGTACTTTTTTTTTAATGAGCAGCACATTCCCTACCACACTAAGTGGTACAGCTTGTTGCAGCAGTGCCAATCCAACATGCTTAAGGCACAGCTTTTGCAAAACCAGGACCAAAGCTATGTCCTCAGATTATGTTAAAGCCTTTAGAATTTTGCTGGACTGTTGCATAACTAAAGGATGCTGCAAGTCATATTTTCTCGAGAAGAATCTGACAGGAGAAATCAAGTTCTTGCCTTCAGTTACACTTTTCCCACTCTAGCTTCCTCAAAGTCAGTGTAGTTCTTTGAATATACCTTTGTAACAAACCTATCTGGAGAGCTGGCAAAATGCTAATACAATGGGCAGTCCACAGTGTGAGTGGAGGAGTGCCCTATGCTTTTCAGATCAGGATTATAGGTTATGTTTGCCCTTCTGTTGTCCATCTTCTCCCTACTTATCTACCACAAACATACTCCAGGCCACATTTGGTCTCTTTTGTAGTTTCCATGCTGTCAGTCTGTAAGCCTTCTCAGTTAACAAAAGCAGCCCCCAGTTTGTATCTGACACAGATTCTTTCCATTAGCAGCAAATGCGTATTTCTTTCCTCAGTTATCTCTAACTTTTATTCTCCGATCCTGACTTCTAGAGTATACTAGCACACACAAGCTGTATGAAAGATGTAATGAACTTGTATAGTCCTGACAAATGCAAGTTAAGCCAGCTTGATTTTTCCTTCAATTTTAGCATTTCTGGGTTGGCTCCTAATAAACTGAGAAATTCAAAGCTTCTCTGTGGAAGCTTTCTGTTTTAAAGTAGATTGCTTTTGTCTTTAGGGTAAGTTTGGTCTTCAGTTTGAAGAGGAAAAAATAATTTCCCAGGAAAAATAGCAGTGGGTCAATAGCACTCCCCAAGGTTACTTATCAGCATTAAATGCAATTTTTTTCTGCATACCACCACTCAGAAACCAACACCTACATCACTGGCCAGTTTTTCATAGTCTTCCATGAGCTGTTCATTTTCTTGGTTGACTGCCAGCACCTTGCAGATACGATTTGCTGCTGTCTCCGCCTGACAAAGAGAAGAAAAACAGAAGAAGGGAAAAGTGTGAAAAAAACCAAAACTTGCAGTTTAGCTTCCTGCTTCACACCTGAAGGTCAAATCTCCTACCCTTAGCTCTAGCAAGCTGCCTGCACTTTGAAACATCTGTCCTGACCTCTCTGCTTTCCATGTGGCCTTCTACAATGATTTATTTTTTCCCTTCTCAGGTGAATGCATTCCTTCAGAGATTCTCAGCTGTACTGATTTTATGCTATATGTTGTGGGAAAACCAATGTTTCTATGCTTTTTCTGGAGCTGCTTCTGTAAGAGTGCCTTGTGGTTTGATTCCTACCAGAGGGACACTGGCTACCTCTTCACAAAGACGGGGAGTTTCTGCTGCCACCTCCAGTCCCATACCAGCATTCTGAGCTGGAACAGCAGTAACAGAGTGATGTCAAGCTGATGAGACTTTCTCCATACTTTTACCCCAGGAAAGAACTACCCAAACAGAGTTAATCCATAGACTGGACTTACAGGAAAATTCCTAATTTCGTTTGGAAGATAAAATGGTAGATACTCTTCTTAACATTAAATTCTGCCCAGCAGAACTGTCTTCCAGTTTTCCCTGTATTTCTGGCACTGATTATAGGGCCATCTCCTTGGTGGAGCATACACCCACCATGCATTCAGGGTCTCATGATCCAGCTGAGAAGAGGATTTTTTTCCCCCCACCTTTCCAGGTAATCTTTCTGCTCACTCTTCCAAAACAAGTCTCACAATAAAATAAAAAAAATCCTACTGTTAGTATTTAGGTTTGGAGGGTTTTTTATTTCTTTCTTTCCTTTCTTTTCTTTCACTGTGAGACCAAAACCTGGTTCTCTGCAGGGAGCCAAACATGTTAAAATATGTATTTGGAAAGCAAGGATCAAAAAATCCCAGCTATAAACTCGGAAGCAGTCAGTCTGGTCTGGAGTGCCATGCATGTGTTTGGCATGGGCGACATACAAGCAGGCTGATCCTTGCACAGAATATATCTGTGGGTTATCAGCTCCCTTTATCATTACCATGGTGTGTGCCATGCCACAACACCTGAGGATGTGCCCCTGTGAGGAGTCAGGGGATTGTTCAGACCCTTCATACCACAGTACAGCTGTGACCCTGGTGCCTGGGGAAGGTGCTAGAGGTACCCACAGGCCCTTCTGGGAGAAGTCCTCCTTACAGAGGCTAAGTCTAAATAAGGAGGAGAGGGTATATGCCAACACTACAACAAATCAACTGTCAACGCTGTGTCCTGCCTTAAAACTACATTTAGAACTGATGCCAAAATAAGTTTTCCTGAGTTTATAGCTGGTAAGTTTCAACCTTTTTCTATTTTTAGAAGACCTTTTATTATCTGTTTATTAAATCGTCAAGGACATTTGAGAAAAAACCTCTAATTTTTGCAGCTGATGTGAAGCAGCAAGAATAGCAGTAAAGTCATAGGCTGTACAGTGACGTATGGATTGCTAAGGTCCCTGGAGACATGGCACTCTTACTCATTCGTAGAATGAAACGAAGCTGTTAAAACATCTATTCAGTCATCTGCCCCTTCACTAAAGTGGACCAGGTATGAGATACACAAATTATCACCTAATATAAAACACATCAGAGAAACCTGTACAGGAAAAGGAGCAGTTTCACTTAAAAAGAAATCTGCAAAAAGTGCAAACAATGGTTACATTTAAGAAAGGTTGTACTTTGACCTGTTTTTAACTAAAGTTTGTACTCTAATGGAGTGTTTTTGATACCAAGACAAAACTACAGACATGGGACCAAATAGTATGTCAAAAAAACATTGCTAGACCCCTACCATAATACGCCTAGTGACTGCAGGGAACTGGCGGTATCAAATGTTTATCTCAATCACTCCAGGAGAGGTGTTCATTGCACACTCTTAACTTTCTTATTTTTATACCCCATGAGCTCACTGCAGCAGCAGCCAGCTGTGCAGGCAGGACCCCATTCCACTGAGGCATATTTACATGTATCTGATGATAGACTTTCTCCAGCTGCCCAAGTTTAAATATGTGTGTGTATATATGCATGTTGAACAACTGTCCAAACAAAAAGACCCTAAGAATGTCAGCAGTTACGACATTATTTGTATTATCCTAATGGCAGAAGCTTAGAGGCTTTCTTTCCCCCACCAGTACTTGCCTCCCAATGGTTCTTGCCCTGGAACTGCTACTGCTCTATGCAATAGTGTGCTGTTGCTGCAGCCACAGGAAAGGATCTGTGGCCACAACCACCATTAATCACAAGCAACATGTTACACTGTGCTCTGACCAATGTAGGACAAAAGCATCCAGTGCTGTCAGGCAACCTTCACAAATACCCCACACACTACTGCTAATGAGCTGAGCCATGGTGATGGCAACCTCAAAACTGAAGTGAAACACTTTCAGGTAAAAGAAGAGTGGCACACCAAGATGTTTACATGAGGCCAAGGCAGCTCCCCCTACACCTTCATTAGTTCAGCGGAAAAAGCTATTTTGGCTTCCCCACACTGCTAAAGTCAATGATGCATTTAGGATGCTCATGCTGGCTCCAAACAAGCCAAGATGCCCCGAAGGCACAGGGCAACACTGAGAAGCTGCAGAATCCTGGGGTCTGGAAGCTGCGTAGCTGTATTCTCAGAGAACCTGTGTGAGCTCATCAGCTTCAGTGCAGCATCGTGCTGATGCATTGTACTGCTTGCACTCAAGAGTGCTGGGGAGCACAAGCCCAGGACTTTCTTCATGATACCATGCTGCTGTGTCTATGCACATGCTCTCTGGTGGAATCAAAATGAAAAACTGAATGGCAGCAATTTATCTGCCTTTTGTCTTTTCCGTACTTCTCAACCATAACTTGAACTGCTTAGGATAGGAGTAGAGTTTGCAGTCTCTCTAGTTCATAGATCTAAGTCTTTCTGCTGAGGAGGATCATGAAGGAAGGCATTCCCACAGTGCACTATGTAGGGATGCCTGCCTGTTGCTGTCCTCTAGCCTCAGGGGAAGATGCCTGCCTGCTGCTGTTCTCTGGCCTCAGAGGACCACTCTAAAATACTGTACACCAAACATCATCTCTTAATAAAACAGTAAACATTAGTTAGAACTTTCCACAAGTTTACAAAATAATAAGCCAACCAGTAATTGCATGCATTTAGTGTGAAAGTCAGAAGCGGTTAGAAAACAAGCAAACCAACCAAAGCAAGTATACCTACAAATACATATATATAAAAATAGAGAAAAAGCAGCCATCTACACACACGTCAGGCTGGGGACCCTGTACCTTCAAAGGCTCAGTATAAGAGAGTGAAAGAAGCAGAAAGCGGCTCATGGTACTCTCCCTTCAGGTCTGGTGGCAGTAATGAAAAATCTGGATGAAAAATTGAGCAATATCACAGTAAGTCACCTAACCCTGCATGAACACAGTAACATCTGGGCAGGGGCTTGTACTCAGTAATCACTTTGCATTTGCCTGCAGGTTTGAATCTGTATCACTTAGCAGCTGGCTAATAGGCAGCTCCAAAAAGGAGCTGTGCCCCTTCTGCCAGGGCACAGTTGAGTTGCTGGCTCTCCAGGATTGCTAAAAAAAATAAACAAACTATTAAATGTTCTCTGTAAGCCAGTTGGACTACATGAGATTGAAACTTTATAACTAAGAAACTTCGTCCCTAGTTTTTGCCTCAGCTACTTGGTTCAGGTCCTGAGGCCAAGTAAAAGACTCTTTTCAGTTATCCCAGGAGACTTAGCATCCACCTAAATTACTGATCAGAGCATGGAATCTGCTGAGCAGGTTTCCAAATCATGGAATGAGTGCAGAGAGAAAAGATTGGCAAGCTGCATGGCTGTTTCTGCAGCAGGCTACAACCCTCCTCGTACTGTGGTTTGATGTTTCCTCATTTGGAGTTCCTCAGGTTAAGCAGACAGCACAGAGCAGTCCCTCAGGGGCACCTGGCAAACAGCAGGCCTTGCCATCAGGCTGGCACGAACTTCTGAAACTACAGTCTTCCTGGGCAAGTATCAGCTGGCTGAAGCTTGCAGACTGGTCTTGAGTGTTTTGAACAAAAAACCACAGGATCACAAAGCAGGATCCTAGCAGGAAAGTCATGACTACACAAATTATGCCAAATGGGCAAGTCTACTGCACTGCTGTGGGACACATTCCCAGTTCCTTGGAAACAAGACATTATCACGTAATTTATATGAAACTGGGCAGAGAACAAAAAGCTTGAACTAAAGAGCTGCTCCCTGGAAACTACTTGCTTGCATTTGCCCTCTGAAAGTCATTATCAGCATGGTAACTAAATCAATGCTGGGACCATCAGCACTGCTTTGCACAAAAGAGATGGAATCTGCTGGGAGTCAGACTAGCCCTCAAGATGGGCAACGCAAGGGCTGGGTCTCAAATAGAAAAGGCCTAATGAGAGAAGGTTGTGGCTGGGGGAAAAAATTCTGTTTGTAACATGAAGAATGCAGTCTTGGATTTTGGATTTTACTACTACAACTTGAAATTAGCAGTAATCCTGTGGAAGGGCTGCAGCCCAGGCAGGTTATGACATGGGAGAAAAGAATGGACCTTTTTCCCTTATTCAAAGGATTCAAAGGCAACCTGCAGCTATTTAGTTCCAAATGTCCTCATGTCAGGCAAAGAGACTTTGGAGTAAAGAGGAAGCAGAGGAAGAAGGAAGGCCTGAAGCTATGGAAATGGGCAAGGTAGAGGAAAGAGAAATAAAACATATAGGTGGTTTGGGAAGCAGAGGAGAATGACAAGGAAGAAACAAGGAATGGAAAAACCTTGTGAGTTTGGGAAAACTGAAGGTCTGGTAGAAATTAACTTTGTGGCTGGAGCACAAAAGTGCTATGTAACCAGCTCACAGATGGTTCAGCCTAGGAAAAGACCTAGTGGAGGCTGAGTGTGGAAGGCAGGGTGGCAGCCCAAGCGGGACAGGCTGTGATTTCCTGAAGTGGGCAGATTGGACTGCGGTACTTCTGGAGGCACACTGCCTGGCCAGGACAATGCCCAGTAGTTGCTGAAAGGGTATTGCCTCTGTCAGAGCAGACATCCATTCACCTTTCAATGCCACCTTTACTAAATGCTTTCTCCTCTGCTGTGGTGTGAGACTGAAGGGAAGGAGGAGCTCAAGTCTGTCCAGAAGGACATTTACATCACTTCTCCAGCAAGACTATAGATGTCATATCCAAATGCATCACTGGATGCATTGGGCTTCCCTGCAAACGCCCTGGGGCGGACGGGGGGATCTGCCATTCCTCATTGGAGAGGACAGGTGGGCAGGGCGGGGTGAGGGGAGGGGTTGTTAGCAGTAAAGTCTCACCTTCTGCGCCCCTGAGAAGGCGTGGTAGTAACATGAGACATAGGTCATTATGGCCTTCTCATCCGGCCTTAGCGTGCCTATAATATCTGTGCAGAGAAGGAAAAGAGGTTGAAAGGATAAAGTAAGAAGCAGCACATAGGATAAAACAAAACAATCATGGGTGGCGTGAGAGAGGGGGAGAAAACTTCCCATCATGCATTGCAGGACAGGCCAAACAGATTTCCATGCGGAGAGCTGGGAATTCGGATCAGAAGGTGGCTAGCAGCGTTGGCTTGTGGCTCAAAGCGGCACCCCTCCCTACCCCCCAATCCAGGGGGATCCTGAGAGGAGGATCTGGGCTCTGCACCTTCACAGCTGCAGTCTGGGGGCCTGGCCCAAGGATGCAAACAAGTTGTTTGGAGATCTGAACGCCCGCGCTCGAGGCCCTTTGTACACCGAGGAGCTGGAGATCAGAGCCTTCCTACGCAGCGCACTTCCTACACAGGATCTGCTCTGCTGCAACGCGCACTGCCTGTTCCTAAGGCACTGAAGTACAGGCGGCTGCTTGGTTTTGGCAAGAGAAGTGTACAAGGTTTCACCCACAAAATGTTTTCCTGAAGTGACTCCATTACCAACAGGAAAATGGCTAAGCCAGAAGTAGCAAGGACTCAACTGCCTGATTTCCAACACACATGAGAAAAGAAGGGAAAAAAAGATATAAATGAACAAAAACAGGCATCTCTGTCATGATAAGCAATGCTCTGTTTGCAAAACCACCACGGATGTACTTGTTAGACATGCTTTGTAAGCCCCAGGTGAACTGAGACTGAATTTGTGGCACAACTTGAGAAAGCAGCAGGTTCAGACCTTAAAGCAAGGGTGCTGGAACCTGCAGCATACATAAGGCAAAAGAAAGCTTTGGACATTTATTAAATCCTTCATAAATCTTCAGCCAGCTCTGTTTCTCCATCTTTGGAAAACGCAGAAAAAAAGTGAATAGGTATCTGTATTATTTCCCACGGGGGGAGGCTCCAGCTTCCTGCTGGGCAGAGCATCTATGCGGTGGTCTTTACTTTTTGTGAGACCAAGCATCCTAGCTCAGATTTACCAGGAACAGGAGGTACAGGTTCTCAGCCAGCAGGACAGCTGTTTGTAAGGCAAATGGAGAAGGCAGAGCCCCCCGCTCCCTTCAATTTGTGTGTGTGCCAAAGTGTGGCATACCTAAGTGCCGCTGGAAGTACTGCTGACTATAGGGAAGTGGAATTCCTAGCTCCCTTGCCCCATGTATTGTATCTGGGGCACCACTTTGAACCAACAGCCAACTCTACCAAGAACATAATAATAAAGATGCCCGTAGCTAGAGAGGAGAGAGAGAAAGAAAAAAAGGTTTGGACATTAGCAACGGCACCAGGTGTGCTCTGTGGAGGGAGCTTGGGATCCTGCGATACCTTCTGGGCTCCTGAGAAGGCGTGGTAGAAGCTAGAAACATAGGTCATGATGGCTTTCTCGTCAGGACGGGCAGTTCCAACAATGTCTGTCAAAAAAAACCTCACGTTAAGAGCATAATCAACTGATGGGAGGAAAGCAAAGGAGAGGAAGAACCACAACTGTCCAGGAGGCCTGCTGTGGTGTGTGCTTGTCATAGTGATTCTACAGGGCTTCCCAGCATTCCCCAGAAGATGTGTGTGTCTCAGAACCCAGGATCACCTTTCTGGTTCCCCTCCCTCATCATAAAATTTCCTCCATAGTCTGGCCAGGCTAACGCAGCCGTATGTCAGCAAGTCTTGTGTCACAGCACTTCCCTGTCCTGAGAATATTACTGTGATTGGTGGATTGAATCAACCCAAACTGGCAGCAGGCTGACAGGACTTTTACAGCCATACTATACTGCAATTCCTCCATGCAGTTCTGTTCTTCTGGGAAGATATTTTCTCCCTTCTTTTCCATGCCTCCCTCCTCCACTTCAATACAATGATGGCTTGAATTTCAAGAGGCCCTTTCATTACTTTCAGGGGAAACTCAACACCTCCAGAGATCAGAATTAATGGTGTGGAGGAATGCACATTAGCTCAACTTCATGAGGAGGAGAGAGATCAGTAGAGAGCAATGAGAGCTCCTGCCAGGGGCACTCTTCGTCACTGCTACTTTTGCTGAGATCTAAAGCTAAATCTGCTTATTTTGGAGGTGTCTGTATTTCCTACAGAATAGTAGGAAACATTTGAATCTACTCTGGAAACCTCATGATTTTTTTTTTTTTACCTCAGCATGATGAATGCAGGGAAAGAAAAACTCATCTGTGGGGATGGGAAATACTACCTAGGAATATGAATATCCTAGTTACTGAAATATAGGTTCACTGGGTTTGGCTGTCCTAGTCCCACTTTTCCTCTTTGCTCCTCTCACTCCTTCATTTAACAAAGATCTGTAACTGCTTCTCCTGTCCAACCCAAGTCTGAAATACAGCTTCTACCATTGAAACCAGCTGGCTTTAGGCAAACAGCCAACAACTCGTGAACTATTTCAGGCTGTTGTTTGTACTCCAGAGTTACAGTCTTCAAAATCTATTGCCAAGCTGGTCCTGACAAGGCTCTGAAAAGTAATCCTTGCTGTCCCAGTGGCCTCAGGGAAGCAGTCATAATCAGCAGCAAAAGCATCTCTGAACAACATGGAACTCTGCCTTGTCTCCGGACCCAGTCAGTGAAGGATCTTCAGGCCAAACACTTCTGAGCAGTCAAGAAAAAGCAGCTTATAATGATAATAATATCATGCCCTCAAAAGGAAGAACACCAGCAATGTCAGAAAGACCACAGCAAAAAAACCCTGGAGCAAAAGGAACACAGTCATACACCATACACTAACTCAGTATTTGGCCTGATAATTGAAAGGGAACACTTCAGTCAGCAGATGACAGGTGTTACTCATCTCTGCCTCATGTGTCAACCCCAAGCTAAGATCTCCATGCTAGACTCAAAAGACTGAAGGACAGAGGAGGAAGAGGGAAGCAGAACATGTGACTCATTATTCCATTTTAACTTTTTCCCTATACATTTACTACACAGTCATGCAGGGAGCATTCAGAGGTTACAGAAATCTTGTACAAAAGAAGTCCACCTAAAAGAAGTGGAAAATTTCTTGAGAAAAAGCGAGTTAAAAGCTGTTGGAGTCTACTTTACCTTCTGCATCCAGCATCTTCGGAATATCCAGATATTTCTCAGCCACATCAAAAGCTGTGTTAAGATTAGTGAGAGGATCATCCTGAGAAAGAAACAGAGGAAAGGCATCAGCATGAAATTTAACAAGGTACACAGCATTTCTCTCAGAAAGAGCTTGGTTTGGTTCAGGTAACAGTGCTGTCCAGACAAAATTGTGTGTGAAGCCTCATGTATCAGGATGAAGTAATTACCTTCCTTTTGAAAGAAGAGCCTGAGGACTCATGGCATGATAATTAAGATATAGTCTGTGCACTTGCAAAAAAAAAAAGGAATCATGCATTTTGTCTTGAATCTAGTTTAAACTAAAATTAGCTTCACATCATACTGATAGTAAATGATGAGACTACATCTCACATTTACATCTCATGCTGTATTAGGTTCGCAACTTCCATTTTAAAGAACTGCAGAGCTGTGTATCTGTTAGAACATCTAAACAATTCTAAAATAGTAACAACATCTGCAACGGGTGCTGTCCTTAGCTAGCTTACAGTTTGTTGAACACCAGTTGAGTGGGAGGAAGAGAAATGTTTCAACAGATCTCTACAAAAGAAATACATATAAAAGTATCCAGTTTGCCTTAAGTATTGCTTTTCCTCCTGCACAGGTCTTGTAATTTCCTTAGTACATTTCTATTCTTCTCTATATAAATTTTCTGTAGATTTTAAAGAGTCACACAAGAAAACATGAAATACAAATGTCACTGAAAATTAAAGACTCTCTGCAAACTGTGTCCAGCATTCAAAAATAATAATCAGCAACAACACATCTGCCAACCTGTGTAAGATTCTCATACCAGCTTGTTCCTATATTCCTGTACAACCATGATCCTTCATTATTGTGAAAGATCAATCCACTTCAGCGGTGACAAACTACATTTGTATTATCAGTTTCTACTGTTGAGACATGGCTTCTACTGGATGAAAGGTTGTGCAAAAACTGCTGATGTTTAGCCATCTTGTTTGGTGTCTTTTGAGAGGGAGGAAAGATAGGATGGTAGTCTACATATTGCCATTTGTGCCACTCAGACTAAGACCCACATAAAAAGCTAGGAAATAGGGAGTAAAATTACTTCACCTTCTTTCTAGGGTGGCATCCATGTTCAGTTTATTTTCTATGTGAATCATGTGCCTTTGCTTATTGCACTGACTTGGAAGATTAAGCTGTGCCTGAATTCTAATCAACAGGCAGCTTCCTTTGAACCCACCCAGCAGGAAAGATGAAGCTAGGCAGGCTTGGGCAGACAGGGTATGGGCATGAATAAAACTTCCTCTATGGCACTGGTTATTATGTAGCCCTCAGATTACAGCTTTCATGAACCAGGAAGCTGAGCTGCTCTGCAAAGCAGTTTCCTGCAGCATTTCCCTAGGAATCAACGCATTTATTAGGCTGGCATCCAATATCAGCAACATATTCCTTTGGGTCAATGTCTCTAGTAGACAGCAATGTTTCACCTATCAAAGTAAATCACACACAAAGGCCATTAAAACAGACAGTGATCTGTATTTAGCCCACTGGAACAAGTCAGTATTAGGCAAGGAAATGTTGCACAGGCATGCTGTGATGAAGCCAGCAGCTGTCACATACAGTATGACATAGTGTCACAGTGTATGACCCCATATTCCTATATAATACACTTTCAATGGTGACTACATCAGATATATCTACATCCACCTCTTCAGAGTTGAGCAATGGAGCAGGCAGTGGATTTGTACTATTCTCCAGACACAAGGAACCATCACATGCCATGAAATTAGAGGAACCACTTCAATTTCAACCAACTTGTCTTCTGTGCCTGCTGCAGAGAAACCTCTATGAACCCACAGCATAACCAAAAGCCTTACTTGAGGAGGTGAGACTAGCTGGTATATAACATACCTTGTTCACTGAGTGCAGACATGGACCTAGCTTCATTTTGGAAGAAAATATAACAGATTTTCTTTCACTCAAGTGCAGGATTCAGAAATGCCAAGTGGCAGCTCCGTTGCCAGTCTTCCCCTAGCCCATGCGCCATTTTCTATTTCTGTAGAAATGTCACCACTGTGTAGCAAATTTCACCCCATGCTGACCGTGACCATCACGGTTGATAACAGCCTGATAAGAGTGTTTAGTATTAACACACACCCTTCCTTAGCACAGATCCATCTGAACAAGCTGCATCAAGATCTGTCAGCCTCTCCTGGAGGAAAGGGAGGAGCAAATCTCTCAGTGCAGATAGCTTTCCTATCAGTTCACAAGTAATAACACCAGGAGCACTGCTGCCAAAGGTTAAAAAGAAATTTTTGGCTGAAAGCTGGGAGAGGTTTCCTGATGGGAAAACTTACTGGGCCTTGGGCAGTCCCAAAGGAAGGGCTGGAAGTTTTAACGTGCAAAACTGGAGACTCACCTAGATAAAGCCAGCAGATTTGTACTTCAAATGCAAGAAAGATGTGTGATCACATATCTCTTAGGGAATAAAACTAAAGATAGCGCTACTGAAAGCAAGCTACCTAAGTCCAAGACTAGCTTTGAGATGAGCAGAGCGCTACACTCGAATAAGACCGTTCCCTGTAGAAAAAGCTTCACGCCTCAAGGACACTGGAGCAGCTCATCACAACAATGATGCTTCTTTGTGCAAGAGTTAGGGCTTCCCCCAGAGCTTTTCCAAGACTACAACAGGGTCTCAAGCCCTATGAAATTCCTCCAAACTCCACCACTTTCAGTTCCATCTCATTGTACATCACCTAATCATTATTTCAGATCACCTGCTTCAGCTGATGCCCATGAAAAGGGGCAATGTAGTAAAGACTGGCCAGGCAGCTCCAAGCCCTGCACTGCAGCACCATGGCTGCAGGCACACTTTAGGGACCTCGATGCAGATCAAACAAAAGACAAGTCACCTGTCCCCTGATTCCTTCCACAGCTGAAACACACACCCAGAAGAGCACTGACCCAGACGAGGCTGCAGAGGTGCCTAGGTTGCAATTCCATTTACATGAACATAGTAGAGGAACAGTAACATGTCAAACTCTAGCTGGGCTAGCCACAAGGAAATCTACAGCTCTACCATGGAGGAGGTACTTTGTTTTAGTGGTGGCAGACAGCAAACCTGCCCTGAACAGATGTGAACCTGGCTCACTCTCTGCTTTTGCTGACTAAAGACTATCGCAACTCTTCATCTTTCGCCACAACCCTAACTCATACAGCCCTCTCTTCCTCCAGCTATTTCCACGTCCTTGCAGCACACAAGGTTGCCATGGCAATTATTGCAATGTAACATAAAAAACATCATCTATTAACTAGCAATCAGGAAGGGAGATGGAGGGGGAGGAAAACTGGGAGAGCGCAAGCACTTACTATATCTGCCAGAGTTAAAGACACTAGGAAAGAATTCCAAAACTCATGTTTTCAGAAATATCTGCATATAACACAGCAGTACATAGACCACAGTTCTACACAGACTGTGGTATATGAGGGTGTCAGAGCCATCAATCACTGTACTTGACAAAAGTATCTTAGATGTGGCTCACGGCTGAGCTACAGTCAGGGGCAGAAGGAGGAAGGGAAACCCCTCCTTCTGCATACCCCTCACTTGCAGACCATGAGCTTATCTACAGTGAGCCAAATAACAGCAGACAGACCTGCACTAAATAGAAACCATCTAACCAAGTAGCTGTGGTGTCAGGGAATCACCAACACCAAGGTGGACTTGCACCTGTTGTTTTGAGGCCTGGACTATAGAAATAACTTTAGCTAGGCAGTGCCCCTATGCAGGAAAGAATTGTGCTTGTTCTACTAATACAGCTAGACTAGGAAAAATAGCTAGGAACAAACTCAATACAAAACAGTGCTGACAAAAGAAGTTGCTAAATTTTGGGAAGACATGCAGCTACTACACTGGCTACTTTTGGCAAGTATACACTGCTAATACAGGTCCGTAGCCTAGACACAGCCTCTGTGAAAGAGCAGAAAACACTAAAGCTGCAAAAGAATGCTGTCCAAACAAGAGGTACAGTGTAGAACTCTGGGCAGCTTGGACTGATTTCACCTCTTTATCTTGCACATTTGTGTGCGTGTGTATACACAGAAACACACACAGCATTGCCAAAGGCACACACAACTGAGATGCCACTAATTGCTCCCTAGAGCTGGAAGAGAACTTGAGGTATATCTCAAATCTAGTATTTACTGTAATGGCTGCGTCTCAGTAGCTGCCTCTGTGTTTATACATTCCACAAATGCGTTTCAAATACCTAGCATAAAAAAGGTTAGCTTCCCTTCAGCATATATCAAGGGCCAGAGCTAAAGACCAGGCTCTAAGTTCCTCCTAGCTTTTTGCTCAAGATTTCAGCTGTTGTGGAGTTCTCTAACCTGCATTTAGTCTCATCCCTTTAGAGTAACTGAGGCAGAATAACAGTAAAAATGATACAGAGAGAGTGAGAAGACTTAAGGAGGACAGAGGGCAACATATGAAGAATGGGATCAAAAGCAAGCAGAGATCAAAAGATGCTAGTTCCCTTTAACCTTACTCCAAGTAGGAAAAATCCCCTCTCATGTACACTGAATTTGGCTAGAACAATCACCCTATTTTTCACCCCAAAAAAAACCCCTGCAGTCAATATCACCAAATACCTCACTTTCCTTCACTCTGTTTTTGCTTGGGTTTGGCTTAGGGCTTTGTTGGTAACAGAGTGTGCTGTAGCATTTACCTGCCTGGGTTTGTCAGGCACACATCACTTAGCTGTGTTGTCTTCCCAAGAATAGGCATGGAAAATGTTACTCTAGTAAGTCCTTTTCTTCTTACTGCTGTTTATTTCAACAGGTACAGTCTCCCCCCACTGTTTACTCATCATCTGCTGACTCCAGGCACTAAAACTGATCAGAAAATATAACTGATTGCTCTGCAAGACAGTAAATATCTAAAAGGTTATTGAAAAGCAGATCAGGCATTGTACAACTCATTGCCTTTGGGATGCAGCTCAATTGATTGGGTCATTTACATTTTGTCTATTTGCATGGTGATCCAAGAGCCCAGGTCTGTTGGTGATTGGCTTCTATGTTTATTTCCCTAGCTAACATCAAGCACGCATGCACTTAAAACATCCAGCCCAGGAGATCTGATGGACAAGCTTTTTGTGCTAGGCCCAGCAATGACACATGAATTATGCTCTCGGTGACATGGGCACAGATACAGTGAAACTGGATCGCAGCAGACTGCAGGAATGCCAGTAGGATAAGAACCCAGTTTGATCTTCTATTGCACTGCTGGGTCAAGACATTGGGAGCAGCACAAACCACAAAGTGGTTATTGTCATCATCCATTCAGCAATCTTGTCTCCAAACCACACAGGAAGTAAACTTTGGAGCAGCTTGGTATCATGCTACCAGAACAAATTTTAAAGTAAAATTGAGTTTTGTGACAAATGCTTTTTTGGAACCTAATACCTACATGCTAGGAGAAGCCCAGAAGCACTGCAGATGACTCAGTGCTAACCTGGAAGCATGTGGCAAGTGTTCAGTGAGGGCACACAAGTCCCTCAATGAGCTATTGCATTTTTAACACCAGATAACTGGTTTCTATCCAGCTCTCCACAGAAATGTTAAGTCTGATTTGACTCACTAGTCTGTGACATTAGCACAGAACTAGTCTCACATTTGGTGTTACTGAGTTTGCCAGCTTTTGCTCATCAGCTGGGATTGGGGCACGTGTGTCTCATACAAGGCAGTCTGAAAGCAGGAAAAGTCAAGCAGGAAGCTCATTAAGTTCACGCTTCACTAAGAAGCCTGAATGTACTGATTCATCCCCTCCTTCCTTCCCCCCCTGTCCTGCAACTGCCAGCTTGTGCTGAAGTTCTCTAATTATGTTTATCAAGCTAATTCTTCTCCCTCTTTACTTCCAAGGAGCCAAGCATCTGGTCTGATAAACAAATGGAGTTGTACCTTTCGTAGCTTCCCGTAGTCAATGAGCTCTGGACGGTGTCTATGAATTAAAGCACAGAAACCAAGGCCATCCTTCCAACTACAAGAGAAACACAAGAGAGAACAATGAACATTGCTCAGCCACGGAGACACACATTGGTGAGCATGAGGGAAGGCACCAAGGCAGTGGGACAACTAATTCAGGTTTAGTTTACAACTAGCAGTGCTTCTCTAAGTGCTGGGAATGAGGGATGTCTCATATGTGCATGAGACTGCAATAAAGATTCCTTTAAACCCCTACAAAAATCCATTGTTATTAAGACTTGCCCATTGAGTTGGCACCTCATTTTTGGCAGTTCTCTGTGCTGAACTCTCTGTGCATGTCCTGTGCAGCATGTGAGCTCAAGGTTGAAAAAAGATGTAGACACAAGCCATAAAGGAGGAAAAAGTGCATTCCTTAGGGAAAAGGCAGATGTCGTCAGCAAGCTCCAATAAAGTACTGGCGAGCATGGAAGGCAGTTAAGCTCTTAGAAGTGCTTTACATTATTGGTTCATACAAGGCTCCAAGATGTGCTGGAAAAAAAAATTTATGCAGAATCTTCACTGGAACATCTGCCAGTTTGGAAATATGAAAAGCAGAGCAAGAGAATCTCTTATCTCTTCTCAGCTCTGCCATACTATGAAAGTTAGGAGGCAGTCCTTTTTTCATGGTTCTTAAAGTGTTCTGAGTTTTCATAGACCAAAAGCTCTCTTGCTTAGCCCATGGCACAAATGCTGCTCTCAGAGGGCTTAATGCCCTGAAGAACTTTATGAAAGCAGCAACTGTAACCTGAATGAGCAATTGGGATGTAGGTACTTGGATCCTCTTCGAACCTCTGTCTTCAATTTCCTAGGCATCTCTCTGGACCACACTACTACTGTGTAATGTGCACATGCACTGCCTTGGGAGGCCTGTCAGGAATATTGTTGAATATACTGAGAGACACAGAAAAATAACACTGATTGTAAAGCTAAGTTTTTGCCTGTAACTCACCTGATATGGAAGTTCTGGATGTTTACATTTTTGTAGGGCGCTGTCTTCCTCTGACACCATAACAAAAGTCCTTCTTTAGCAGATGTTTCTAGAGAAAGAAAGAAAACACATCAATTAACTCATTTTCTTAGAAAACAGGAGTCTCTGGAGCA
Source organism: Platysteira castanea (assembly GCA_013397175.1). Taxonomy (NCBI): domain Eukaryota; kingdom Metazoa; phylum Chordata; class Aves; order Passeriformes; genus Platysteira; species Platysteira castanea. The sequence goes on along the minus strand of VYXC01003160.1, from coordinate 449,269 downwards.
TATGCTAGAAAACCACCACCAATTCCTCCTTGGTAGAGACTGCACTAAATTGTGCTTTATTTAACTTCATTTGTCAGAAAATGTCTTGTTTGGAAAAGTCTACTAGGATTGTTTTGTTACTATTATCTTCTTAAGGAGGTTCAGTAATAAGGAGATAGCTTTTTGGGACTAGAGAGTCTTCTAGGACTTGTAAGTGATAGGTTCATTTTCAGTGCTAGTCCCTGAATCAAACTCCAACACAAAAGTTTACTTCCAGGCTTAGTCATCCTTTTGAGCTACCCTTGAAATCTCTTGTAAGAGAAGCATGTGAAAAACTTATCTCAGTGTGCTTGAACCTGGCCACACATGTCCGTGAGACGTCAGGGCAGCTTGGGGGGGGTAGCTCCCTAGGACCTTTCAGTGGCTCACTTAAGAGCACATTTTGGGCCATTTACTGGCAAAGCCATTTAGTTACCCCAGTTATCTGTTACTGAACAGTGGCAGGAAAGAACAAAAATTTACCTTCAACTGAGATATCCTGAATGGCAAAACGAAGGATGATGGTCCAGATCATTCCAAGGGTCATTTTAACATTGCCATCCACGATTTCTATGGAAATAAAAAGGGTAGAAAGAGAAGAAATAGAAGACATCAAGTTGCAACTGCAATCCTTGTAAAACAGGAGCACTGGAGAACATTTCCTTTTGCAGATAGAATATTGGAATTCCTGCTAAGAACTGTTTTTCCCTGCCTTCCCAGATGCTCTGCTGGTACAGTACAGCACCCAGTAATCAGACTAGTTCTTGTGCAGTACAGTACTGAGAGCAAAACAGACACAGATGATCCCAAAGATCAGGAATAAGCACTAATTTAGACCAGTGTAATTTCCCACAGGGGTCTAAAAGCACCTTCCTCAGGTATAATTACTATCACTTACAGAAGCCAAACTGAGAGAAGGAAGAGCCTTCCTTCTCTTACCCTATGTCTACCCCAAGTCACCTGTATTAACTGCCCCAGCATAATTCTACCAGAAGAACCAGTGACAATTCCCAGAGCACATGAGCTCTGACGGCTGCTTTTGTCCTGTGAACAAGATACCACCAAGAAAACCATACAGCATAAACATTTTCATTTCAAACAAGACTAAATACATCAGACTGCCTGTATAGGACTCCTTTCAGTCATGTAATTGCCAAAAGACACAACAGAGCACTTCTCAAAGTCCATGCCTCCTGCTGGAAGAGGAAGCGAAGACTTACGCTGACCAGTCTGCGCAGAACAATAACATAAACCATGATGTGAGCAGATTGTGCTTTCCTGCTCATTAGATTCCACAATATAAATCAGCAAGGGTCAACAACTTGGAGGTTTTACAAGGCAGCTGCTTGCGCGTGTGAGGTACGATCTGTTTAGGATGGAGGATCAAGGTCATGGGGAGAGGCACTTGGGGCAATGCAGAAAGGAGCTTCCACCATGTATGGACTAGAGCCAAAGAGTCCAAACATTGAGCAGATGGGTCTCCAGTGCTGATCCTCAACATCTACAAAAATTGCACAGATACATATATATATATATATACAGTTACAGAATTTACAGCCTTCACATTTTTGGAAAGTGAAACTAGCTGAGCTGCTTTCTCCTATTCATCATTCTCAGGCAGGTCCCTGTATGGCAGGATCTTTCACAAACAAATGACAAGTTACAAGAATATTTTCAGAAAGAAAATGGTTAGAATTAACCTAGTGTTTGGAGGTAAAATAATTCAAGTCTCAAGAAGACTGTCAGAAACCATTTTTGTACTACTGTAGGCACCTCTGTACCACTTCTTTCATAAAATACATTGTGTTCTGGGGCAAGTAGAATTTGTGGTATAGGCAACTGACACCTGTCTGGATTCTGACACAAAAGTAACAATATTGGAATTGCTCCTTTTAAGTGGTTTAAAAAATGCTTTTCTCTTATGAAGAAATTTCAAAATGTGAATCTTGTTGCATTCAAACCAACAGACAAGCAGCACACACCCCAAACAGATGTTTTCAGAAATCGTGTCCAAATTCCTAAGAACTTGTGATTTAGAGATACATGTCATTCAATTTCCAGTGTAAATTAGAATTTTAAGCTCTGCAGTCCTTTGACATACACCTGAATTAGTGATTTACAGATGCAAAAGACAGAAAACAAGACAGGCCACCTTGTTCTACTGCAGTAAAACTCTGTTTCTGCTCCTTTCTAAACTTCAGAGTACACACAGATCTCTTAGTGGGTCATCAGTTTGCCCAGAATTAAACAGCCAGTAACTTTTCAGTTCAGTACAAAAACCCTACAGTTACTCTTGCTGGCATGAAAATACTGTGCTTGTCTGTTAGCAGTTTTCACACAAATTAATTTTTTACAGACATTTTGAGGTCAGAGGGTTGTCTGCTAGGCTGATGCAAGAAAATGTCATGTGATGGCAAGTGTAGTCAGTTCCGTACTTTTTGCATTCTTCACCCCTCCAAAAAAAGCACTGCAATGAACTTAAAGGAAAATCCTTACTACTTTTACAAATACCTGAGTTACTGCAGCTAAAATATACAAGAAAGCACCTGTATTTTCAGCTTGCTTGTTTTGTTCACGTCACAGATATTCATGGGTATTTTCAAAAAGCAAGAAGCCCAATGCTTGTAAAACCCACAACAGTTGGCAGAACTCTCCTAGGATATATTTAAGACCTGAAACTAAACTGAGCTCATTATTTTCATGCGGTTGATTAAAATCTGATGACAATACTTTAATGCTGAAAATGTTTCATGAACAGTAATAAATCAACCAGTGAGCTGAACCAAGTAATTAATATTACTGTTCCATGGATCTTAATTGGAAATAAAGGTCAAGACACTTACATAAAACCAGATAGTGTTAAGTTGCTAATGTCGCATAAGAATTTGGCACTATGTTCTGGTCACATTCTCAAATTCCAGTTTTATAAAGTCAGCTGGTGGAATTAAGGTAGAAGCATCCCTTCTTTCCCAGTCCTCTTCACAGCAGTGTCCATTTAAAAAGGAAGATGTGCTCCCTGTTCCCATAAGTAATTATTCCTTAGCAGTGCACCAAAACAAAGCTGCTATGGAGGAAACCCAGAATATTTCCACCACTTCATCTCTACATGTCATTTTACTTTACACAGTACCACCACCTGCCAAGCAGATACTGATGTCAGTGAGATTAGTGAGTGATCCATCCCGGGATACACATTTAACAAGCCACACAATCCTCAGTCCTTTTTTTTTTTTCCCTCCTCTTTTAAATAGAATTGAAAAAATGGTTATTGTTTGTTAGAAGCAGGCAAGCATTTTTCATTTCTAATGCTAAAAATCTTCTCCTGGAAATGTGGTTACAAAGTCAGCCAGCCTGATCAGAAAGGCTCTATGCTCTTTGGCCCTCACTCACTCAGTTTTCCATCCCTGCATTCCCTGCTGCCAACCTCCTTTTCCTTCAGAATTCATGATCCTTCATTTGCTGCCAGTCTCTTTCTAATATAGTAGAACAGGCCAAGAAACAAAAGTGAAAAACATGGTTGCAAAACAGGTTTGCATGAAGCTTTCTGCTTCCCGGTGATGAAGAAAAGGAAATTCCAATGGAATTGTTAAAAAGTTGACTGCAACACTACAAAGCTAGAACAATCTACTGTTTAATTAAAGATACTATGTTTGTTCCCTGCTGATATAAAGAAGACTCGGTAATGTGAGAGCAGTTCACATATTAAAAGGTTAGTAATCAGACAGTATTTTCTGAAAGCCTGACTGTGCTTTCCAAGTGCTCTTTCTAGGCAAGGCCTCTGCAAGCATTGTGTGCATTTCACCACCAGCAGCTGTTGAAGGAACAGCAGCACCAAGCACATGTTATTAATGTGTTTGACATTCAACTTGAGGGTTGATCAGTTGCTGGCTAAAGCTGGTGAGGCATCTGCACCCACTAGAAATTTTTTGTACCAGTGAATATGCTTCCACGCAGCTTCCATCACTGTACCAAGTAACAAGTATGCAAAAACTACAGTACTGGTTGGCTACAGAGATGTGCCGTTTGCAATGCCAACACCTTTTTCAAATGCATGAACCCGTTTTGAAAAATGCAAAAATTATTAAGCTTCCTTTCCTGCCCTGGATAGTTAGAAGCAGAATCAACAATAACAACAGAAGCTGTTATCCCCTCCTAGACACTTCTGAGCTGCCCATGAGAGCACAGCCTCTGGTTACCCCATGGAGAGAAGAAGTTGCAGGGCACGAACAACTGGCAGGATAGCACTATGATCTGGGAATTGGAGACAGAACAACAGTGGTGACATAAAGGTTGCTCTGCATTTTGTTTATCAAACAAAAGCCAAATACAGCAGGACAACTATCCATGCCCCTTGTCTTCAGAAAGCATGCTGCTCCTGACAGTCCTGTCAGATTTAGGACAGATAGCTGGCATTGTTAGTGAGAGTGTAACTAACGCTGAGTGGACAGAATATAGGGACAAATAAAATGCTATGTTTCACTCACTGACATAGGGAGATCCTATTTTTCCCCTCTTTCCATACTGAAATAAATGTATGCTTGCACTGTCTGGTGCTTCAGTAGGTGTTTTACTCAGATGGGACTTCTGCAGTTGTTGAAATCTCTAAGCTTTATTTCTCCTTTTTCTTGTGCAGGTGAGGATAGGGATCAGTTCATCAAAAGTCATCTGTATGTTGAAGTGAGCAAGATCCATTTAAGAAAGTAGCAACTTTCTATGCAGTTTCAAGGTAAAAATAAACCAGTCTTAGGGTGACATACTTGACCTATTCAGTCTGTTAAATCCCTAGAGCATTTGACACGAGTATGGAATCTATTACAGCAAAAGAAGGCTCCTGAGGTGTCAGATGACAGTGAGATTTAAAAGCAGATGAAAACCATTTGGCTAGAGTCTTCCTTGATCCAGATTTACACAGATCTGCTGTATGCCACAACATACTTTGATTCTATGGACTCTGGTTAACAGAATGTTTAGATTTAAAAAAAAAAAACCGAACCACCAAAAAAACCAGGACATTGATGGCCAATGTGTACAGGGAACTACAGGAGGGCTGCAGACCCTTCACACAGGACCTTGCTGCCCAGCAGACACCCAGAGATGGAACAAGCCCCTGAGGTAAGAAGTGTGCTCCTTCAGTCAGTACCACAACACTGCTGTTGGATGGTGGTTTTCTTCTCTGGGAGAAAACCCCCCTAGAAAACTTTCTACATCAGTCCAACCTGACTGAGGCATCTATAGCTCATTTTCTTGGTACAGAATTATGACTGACTCATCGGTTTTGACTTTCTACCTTGCTGCTGTGTGATATCTCTTAAAAGACTCAAAGCAAGTCCCTAAAATTCATGCTTCAGGAAGGTTCATAATCCCTTTCACAGACAGAATTAACTGCTGTGCTGTCCAAAGTAAAAGTCCATTTTTATAGCTGATGTGCCGTTTACTGTCCACCCTGCACCTGCTGGGCTGGGCAGAAGCCCCTGCAGCAGGTTATGGTTCTTGGTGACAAGCAGAGTGGCCTGGGCTCAGTCTGTGTGCACAGGCAGGCACTGGGGTGGGGCAGTCCATGCTGTGACCACACTCACATGGCCTGGGCTGGCATCATGGCACAGGCCCAAGCACTCTGTATAAAAATCAAAGCTAACCTTTGTCTGAACTGCAGTGCCATGCCACCTTTGGCAGTTTAAAGAAGCCGTATGTATTCTCCATGTAGCTGCACAGGCACTAGAACAAAGGAAAGCCAGTGAACACTTGGCAGGGGAGGTCAGGATCACTATTCAGATTGATAGGAATCGTACTTCTGTCACAAAATGGCACCTCACAGACTATTTCTGAACAGGGTAACTGCTATGAGTCCATACTCAGTAAGTGGGCCCTGGCGATCTTTGGTCACAGATCATTTGACTTGCAAATGATTTTTAAGTGCTGTGAGGATGCATTCAAAGCTGACTCAGAAACAAAGATAAAAAAAAGAAATCCCTCGGCAGAAGAGGAAAAGGCTAACTAGTGTCAGGGAGAGCAGAATCAGAATTTTTTAAAAAAGAGGAATAGAGGAAGAAAGAAAGATAGCGTTTACACATACTCTGGAAAATGGCAGCTATTTTAAGGTAGACCATCTCTGGGTCCAGATCCTGCTTCTAGTCTTCTACTTTGAAAAGGGTCCCATATAGATGAACTATTGTATCAGACACTGGATGCATCAGTCTTTTTGTAAAGGCACAAAATGACCGTAGATATGTATTTGTGCTCCATAAACAGCACCCACAACCAACAACAGCCTGAGGTTGCTACTGCTGAAAAAGCTGAGAAATTTGAAGAAAAGCTCTGCATGCAAAAAATATCAGTATCATTCAGCCACTACCCTTTTGCATTTTGCTTTTCAATACCAAACACAGTGAAGAGGTGTCTGCAGTGTCCCTGACACTAGTTCTAAATTATTCCATAGTGTCCACGAAGCTTAAGCAGTACGTTGAGGTAAAGGTTTGGGTAAGGCAAACATAAGCACCTGCAGTGGCTGCCATAATCTGCCTGGTCTGACATGGAACAAATGAACCATAGGATGGGTATAGTGGTTGGAGATGCCCCAACTTTTTTTGAAAGGTCAAAATTAGGGACAGCAGGGAAGACTGCGCTTGACCTCATGAGCTGAGAACAGGCAGAGCTCAGCCCTCTAGCCCCAGCACTCTGCCAAAGAAGGAATACTCATCCAGAACTGTATCATGGGCTCATTTCCTGCCTGTGTCATGAGCTTCCCTAGAGAAACCAAGTATTTCCATCTGTAAGGTGGAGATAACAAACCTCCCTCATTTTCCATGGTCACTGTAAAGACAAACCTAGAAATATCACAGAAGCAGAGTGTCTCCACAGCAACAGTGACAACCTGAATCCATAGGAAGGACTTAAACACAGATCCAGAACAGAGAAAAACAAGTGTCATGAAAACCTGCAAGCCCTTCTCGGTCTTGGGTGACATACCTGTAAAACACCCACCATATCTGCTAAAAAGACAGAAATCCTACACAACTGCCTGCTTTCTGCATGATCTGCAAGTTCTTGAGGGCATCCCAGATTCTGCTCACACTGGTCTCTACACAGTGATACACAGGCTTCCAGCAGAGCATCCAGCTATGCAGGGTGCACAAACAGAAGCCTGGAAGCCCTGAAAATTGGAGCCTCTGGGGTCCTTATTCTGTGTTGGGGACTAAACTTGGCTTTGACCAGTGTAATGTCCTCCAGCAAGAGACCTTCTCAAGCAGCTTTAAAACAAGCTAAATACAAATAGCTGTTATGCTTCAATTCAGACTTTTCTTCATTTGAGAAAAAAAATCTCAATTAATTTGTTTCTGCCACTGCTCAAAGTTTTCCTTAACTTATGAGAATCAGGAGAAAAGCAGGATGACCTGACCAATAATCCCAAGCAGGAATCAGGTTTGACAGCCTGTTGTGAAGACAGGATTTAAATCCAGAGTAAAGGCCTACTATATCCCATTTTTAACTCAATGGTTTATTGTACAAGAACACAGGAGGGCTAGGGAGGTGCAAAGGGAAATGACATGCAGCTATGAAAGAAAGGCAAGGGCTAAGCACAGCTTGGGCCCAGAAAAATCAGATGGTTCTTTTACCTTCTGCTCCAATAGATACTAGCTTGACTCCTTTGCTGGCAATGAAATCTAAGGCCTTGTTCACGTTGGATATTTTGTGCACTCGCATTTTGCCTCTTTCAGGCTTAGCCAGACGTTCACCTAATAAGAAAAGAAAGGAAAAAAAAGTATTAGAAAACAATTCTAAACCCGTTTTTCCCTGGTGTATGTTTCCTGTGGTGTGGCTCCCACTGCTCAGCCTGGCAGAGAGTAGACTTCCCTGCATCCTTTCAGGACAGCCACACTCACTGTTTAAGCACCCCCAGAAAGAATCGGATAGAAAAATATGTTTTTGATGCATCACAGGTAGGTTGGTAACAGAGAACCTGTCAAGTCCTTTTCAGAGTAGGTTTCCATCAGAGCTGAAAAATATCTGTTAAAACCCCACTGAGCTAAGCAGTGGAACCAACCTCCTCCAGCCACAGATAAAAGAGGCCTGGAAAGAGCACAAACTCCCCTCCCTGACAAAGACAGGTGAGGAGCTCTCCTCTAGCATCTGCAACACCCAACTTAGAAAGCAAATCTCTCCTTGGAATTACCTACAGTTAAATATGAGGGAGATCTTGTACCTTGCCTTTTCTTTCCCCCAGCCAAGATTCAGACCTCCTACCTCTGTAGTCTCTCCACTGAATGGCCAAAACTGCCTGTAGCAGGAAATAAAATTACTTCTTTGGCAAAGTGGCTTTATAACTGTAAGGACTGTCACATCAACTCCTTTCCATGAAGACTGATGTAATTCTAACTCTAAACTAGGTCTTTTACACAGGTGCATTTTAAATGTTTATACTGAGGCACAGAGAAGGAAGCAGCCTAGCCCTGAGGTAAGAACAGGTTAATCGCTGATAGAAATCAGTCTTAGGATAACATCCAGCTCCTGACTGCAACAAAGCTGGTAGATTTGGAAAAGCACTTTCGGAGCTTATTTATTTGAAAGAGGTGCATTAAGTGCAGTCTTGTCCTTCCTGATAGGCTGCTTGTAACTACACCCCCAGTCTACTAACAATAATCCAAACACTCAGAGTAAGCAAATTAATGCTTGGACAGGTGGACTTTTCAAAGAAACCTCAAATAGAAGTATAATTAGATGGGATTTCAGGAACCACCTGTATGTGACACAACATGAGAAGTGAAGAGAACATCCGCTTCCAGATCACAAGCTCCAGAATACAAAAATGATCTAATGAAAACCCAAGCAGGTTTTGTACTTAAAAAAAGTTATAATTAAAAGGAGATCAAATGGGCAAGTCTAGGCAAGTAATTACTCCCCTGACCTATTCAGTTCCAAAAGTCTCCTGCTGTATCTTGAACTGAATACTTAAGTCAATGCAAGCTGACTCAAACTCTTTATTTGAGGCTTAAATGTGAGAAAGAAAAGTACTTGGTTTGTTTCCTAACAGAGGTGTGAGGAAAACCTAAAACAAAGAAGAGAATACTGTCTCCGTAACCATGCCCTCCAAAGGAAAAAAAGTCTGGAAATTACAATCCTTTAGAAGTGTTTCAGTGGTTACTGTAAGCTGGTGTCATTACGTCTCATGCTTAAGGACAAAACCAGATTCATTTTTAAAAGGAAACACTGATGTATGACAATTTAAGGAAAAAGATGTATTTTATGGTATTTTACTACCTCCTTCCCAGGATTAAAAACCCACTGACTCTTTTGCTGTAATGGAAATTCAGGTACATGTCACAGTACACTGCTTTATTTTTCCATGTGGATAATGCTAGTCATTATAAAGAAAAGTTGAAGCATTTTTTGTGACAGTTATTTGTGACAGTTTCACAATGACATTTTTACAGGCAATTTTACAATAGACTAAAGTAGTCTTAAGCAGCCAAATGTCAACAAATGGGTTGAGCCAGCTAGAAACCAGCCATTTTCTTCAGTTGATGCGACTGTAAACTATCCTTGCAAAAAGAAAAATAAAGACAAGCGATTAGGTTTCAGCTGGAATAGCAAGCTGATCCAATTCACCTTGTGGCCGCATGTGCAATGCCAATACAGTGGAGAGCATCTGAACTGCTCTACCTGGGGCTGGGGAGAGGAGGATTGTTCCCCCTGACAGCAATGAGATCCTGAAGCAATTGATGGTGATTGCAAACCTCTCTCAGATTAGAATCCTTTCTTTGGGAACTTTTTAGCTTTCAAAACTCAATGGCTATTTCCTTCAGACTTGGTCTTCATTACAGATTTAGATTTCCAGAAAAAAAGCATCATCTGGTTCCATGCTATACATTAATAATGATGTGGACTGTTAAAAGGAAGCCTGCTAGAAGTATGTTCTACTCCGAGCTATTTGCACCCTTGGCTTTATTTCTCAGTACTTCTCCTAGCTGAGACAATGAAAATGGTCTACTCGCTTCCATTCTCTGATTCTCATGTACTAGCCCAAGGCTGTGCTTTAAAAGCCAAACAATGCAAGGATGTGTTGGCATAGAAGTTGTTCACCGTGAATTTGTTTAGGAAAAATTTCAATTAGTGACTCTGTTTGACAGGAATAAAAAGCACCATACAACTTTATTTTAAAAGTACTTAATTTGAGTTTTGCCTTCTTCAGTTGTGTAGTGTTATTTTTAAAATGGCTTTGTCAGAGGAAGGAAACACATGTCGTGAAAAATAGAAGCATATCTTTTGGGGCAGTTTCTAAGGGGGGCTGCAGTTGTTACTTCCAACCACAGAGGCCAACCGGACAGGACCTGCAATAAGGAAGTCCCAGGACAGTCCACGGAACATCCCCCACTGCACAGTGACTGAGGAACCAAGGGGCTCTGGTGGGGCTGAAAGGGGACTTGTCAGCAGCACAGCTCACTTCCAGCAGGTACCACACTGAGTAAAACTGAAGTACTCTCCTCTTGCAGACCATCCTTGCTTCCCATACTTTGGCAAACTGCATTGGATGGGAAATCTGCTTCCTACTTGCCCTCACTGCCTGGCAGCAATGTGTTCCCAAGGACACATGTGAGGGTGTCCCTCCCTGAAACAGGTTTCCCACAGTCACAGCGGCAGTCCCTCTTTCACCACAGGGTCTCCATCCCTGATGCAGGCTCCATCCATCCTGCCATGCCAGAGTGGCAGCAGCCACCCTGCTAGCAGGGGCAGAGGGACATAGTGCTCCCTCACTCTCACACATCCCGGCCAGGCAGACAGGTGGAAGAGGCTCTCGGCTCCACACGGCTCTCAGCCAAGTCGAGAAAGCACTCTCATGGCTGAAAGCTCTTACGGCCATCGTCCTCTGGGTTAGAGGAGATCAGCCTGCCACAGAGTAACCCTGCCCATGCCAAATTCCCATCAGTAGCTCTGCAGTCCCCCAAAATATGTGAAGAGGAAGGTGTGAGCCAAGAGCTGAAAGGAAAGGCCAGAAGCTGGAATTGGAGGGCTAACAGCCATCCAGAGACTCATCATTTTGGCAGATGATGAGTGGGAACCACAGCAAAAAGATACAGGTGAGCCCTTGCCAAATATCACGAGATTCCTGACCCCACATGCTGCTCCCCATATGAGCTGCTCCTTCCCCAGCTATGGACCTAAGGGGTTGCTAGTGGAGCTGGCAGCTGGAAGGGGGCTCTGTATGAGCAGTGGGTAATGGAACTGCAATGATCGAAGTGACATGGGGAAAAAATGTGCTACATTTCCCCTTTTTTGCCAGTGTACTTAGGAGCAGTTCTAGCTTCTGCTCTCCCTAGGGAAAGGATGTTCACTTTTAAGTGTGTGAAGCACCATGGTCTCTGGTGGGATGCAGTCCCCAGCTGCCCCCCATGCCTTTGCCCCCTGGTCATGCAGCAGCAGGCTGCAGGCAGAGCCACTCTGCACTGGGACAGCTACGTGCCATGCCCGTGCCACTGCAATTGGAAGCCGCTAGCTTCTTCCCAAACTGAGGTGGATCTGAAAGGCCCTGCCAGTGGGCCATCAAAGGGACAAGAGGAGAGGAAGAGTGGGAGATGATGCAAGGAAATTAAGCAGCATGAGATACAAGACCCCCTGCTTTAGCACCAAGCCTCATCTGCCTTCTCCTACACATCCTTCTCTCCCCTATCTTCCACTCCAGCAATTAAAAGCTAAGCCACCAACACCCATCTGCCTCCACGTTCAGGCTGCAGCCCTGCCTCTGTGAGGGAACATAAATACAGAAAATAAACTAACAGGACTCTGCTACCTCATTTCTTACAGGCACTGCACACTGCAAAGTTCTTATGGTGTTTTAAACTCTGATCCCTCCAAACCACCAGCGTGGGCAAACCCCCTGAGATTTCATTCTATATACATAACTTCTGAAAAACACTTGAGATTAAACTGACAGAATCTTTGTGTAAAATGGAAAAAGGGAAGGTAAGGAAAGAAAAAGGAGGGCCATAGGAAAGGCCGTGTGAGTGCTTCTATCATGGCCATTTTATTGGAAAATGTACCAAGGTCAGGAATGCAAGTCACTGGGTTGCTGTAACTGGCTCAAAAGCCATCAAAACAAAGTCTGTGAGCTGGGGCTGAACAACCCCAGTTTGAAAAATACAGCCTCGCCCTCTTTCAATCCCTCCTACAACACTTTACTAAGGTATTTATTTCTACTAAGGCACATCAAAAGGATTACTGCTTATATGAAATAATCCTGGGAAGGTATCTGTCTAGTAGTTGGACATTTGTGACACAGAGTAAAAACAAATCTGACCTAACTTGTTCATGCCACTGCTTTTATTTCAGACTGATTTTTCTGGGATTCTGTTTTCCTTTGGGATTTCTTTTCTCCCCTCATGAAGGTTTGAGCACTGCACTCAGACTGAAACTAGAACGGATAAACTTCAGTCATGGCTGAAACTGAATGACACAGAAGATTTACTGGTTTGACTCCCTTCTTCCAGTAACTTCTATCGTACTCCCACTGCCATGTGGCTTTGGTATGATTTGCCAGTGCAGCATTCCCACACTTCCCAGAGCTGCTTCATCAGCCCTGCCAAGCAGTAAGAGCCACTGCTTGGATCTTCACAGGAGGCTGTGCATTCCCGACAGGCAGAGAAAAGCCAAGAAGCCGGAGCAGGAATGCAATAGGCAGCCTGCACAAGCCATGAGCTTTGGAGTACATTCCAAAATGGTCACTGCTGGAGACATATATTTGTTAGGGAGAAATTTGTTCTGAATCGGGAAGCAGCTGTTCTTACATTCCAGCAAAAACTACAGCATTGCAGCCCTTGCAGTCAGTATCCTGCATGGGCAGCACCACACAGAACCTCTCTCACCTGAAATGACTTCCAGAAGTAACATGAGTTTAAGACCATCCCTGAAATCTTCCTCTATGTTCTCAATCTGTGTCCCAGCCTTGCGGAGGTGAGAATTACACCATGCTGTAAATGTCTAAAACATGGAAAAGAAAAAAAGAAAGGAAAAAAAAAAAGCAGTCAGTAATCTTCCCACAAACCAAGCAACAGTTCCCAACCAAAGCAGTGCTGCTAGGTACCATGACAAATGCTCATTAGCTTATCACCTCTCCATCCAATGTCCTTGTGGAGCACAAGCATTTGTATCTCTAAATATCCAAAGAGGTTGTCGGGTATTTCAGTAGCAGAGAGAATCTGAGACAGTCATTTTACAGCTTCAGCACATCTGATGTACTGGAGAGGCTTCTCCTTTTTTGTTTGGCTTAGAATACCTTGAAATCAATTTTAAAGCATGCTAAGTGCTCCGATTGCTAAGGACTTCCAGTGGTATTAGATGACACATATTAATATGAAGGAGAACAGAGAACAGCATTCCACATGATCTTGTCTCTAGAGAGGTGCTTGAGAAAAAAAAAAGAACCATTCTTCAACTGCCTCTGGTCTACTCCATCCCCAACAGCCCTTACGACACTGAAGGACAGCATGCTGAGCTCCTCAGCCACATAAATCAGATCCCAGGAGTGTCTGTCTTGCTGCCTCCATTCTCACCGACTACCTGCTAGGTAGACCTCCCTCCCCTGTGACTGTCCCACCTTTCCTCCCCCACCACATGGAGGAGTAAATACTTTCTGAATAAGGATAACATCACCCATCTCAGCAGAAGTGCAGGTCTAGAAAGGATATAAATAACCATTACTTAGTGACACTACTGCCTAGCACAGCCCAAAATCCCACTACTTGAGAGCCTCTGGCAGAACATCAGTTCAGCTACCTCAGTAATAAAAACCACAGCCACTCTGTAATTAGTGATACAATGCACCACCACTGGAATAATAATAATATGAGTCTGAAGTGCAGGACAGACTGAGGCCCAAACGACAATACAGTCAGTACTATGCAGGCTAAACAAAACTCTTTCTTGAAAGCACCTTGTGACCTCAACCAGTCAGGATAAAAGTATCTCTCACACGAGAGAAATAAATTTCAGTACAACAGATGGCAGCACATTTTCTGTGTCTGCAATTTGTAAGCCCATGCTCTGAACAACAAACATGTGGTGTTGCGGTGGCTAAGTCCACATTACACCCCCCGTGTTACTACCAAGTGGTCTCTCCCCCCTCCCTTCCCCTCTCCCATTGGCCCCCGTTGTGTCACTCAACCTTGCCTCTACCCCCTCGCCCTCAGGCATTGCCTTCTGACGCTCTGCCCGCCCCTGCGACCCTCCGGGATAAAACCATGCGCGGGCTTTTCTTCTGTGTTTTTTTTCCCTTCGAGTGTTCCATTAAACGCCTCAGAATTGCACGCACGGGGAAAAAAATGGAGAGAAAGAGGGGAGGGAGGAGAGGACCAGGGGCCGGTGGGGTCTCGGTAACGGGAGAACTTTCTAGCACTGTGGTGTGGGGAGAGACCACTTCGTAGTAACACGGGGGGTGTACTGTGGACTTAGCCACCGAAACAATGGGGGGGGGCACTGACAGGGGAGAGACATCTCGTCCAAGAGATGTGATAGAAGGGGTTATCTCAAGAGTACCATGTGAACAGGTCTGAAAGAGAAAAGTTTGATGGTCAAAACACAAGAAGCAAATATAAAACACCTCAGACACCTCTGTGTGGCATAGACTTAAACAGGTGAATCAAAGAGCTCAATCTCATCTGAAGATGCAGAAGCTGTTTGACACAAGACTACTGTTTGAAGAGTAAATGGTAGCAACAAGGAGGACAAGTTTGTTCAAGTGCTAATGAATGTGTTTCGCAGTGTTTGAATAGCAGACCAAGTAAACCCTTCCCTTTGTACAACCTGATAGACCCTCAATCACTCTAAATAGAACAGTGAGGTTACTCAAAAATGAATATATCCAAAAGCTCAGTGCTACCACAAGGAATGTCTTCCCTCTCTCTCCGAGATGTGGTCCTAGAGCCAATTCAACTCACTGACCCAGCTAAGAAAATTGTTTACTTTCTTAAGACTGGTCTTCTGCTCAGTAGTGCATGGAGGCAGTTCAGCAGAATCTAACAAGCCTCTACAAGAGAAAATTGGGCATACAAGGGCCAGGCAGGAGGGTGGAGTGGACCACAGCAGCCATGCCATTTTAGGCTGCTGGGGAACCACAGAAGGTAGGACTCATGTAATACTGAAGCACAGCATGCCAAAAATTTAGAAATGCTTCACTACTACTTATACCATGCACAGGATTTCAAAAGAAAGATTACCCCAAATGGCAACAGGATTGTTCTGAGTTGTCTCAATGCTTCACTACTAGCCTGCTCTCATTTGAGTTCTCCAGACCACAAACAGTGTGGCAGAATCTTTCCTTGGAAAAAACATTGCTCAACAGCTGCGGAGCTTTCCACTGCTGTGCTCTGGCCTTGTTCTCCACTGGGAGTGTGGAATGGAGCAGGATAACAGCACAGCTGTAAATACTTTTATGGCAATGGCCCTTTGGACGGATGCATGTATTGTGAAAGTCTGGGATCTCTTTTTTTCAAAATACCCTGGTTTCCTTCCAGATTTGGAAGTGTGGAAAAAAGAAGAGTAAGTAATTAAGCACCTTTTATTGCTTTTTATTGCTAATCCCCTGAGAAATAAAAGGTGGTGGGATTTTTTCAAGTAAGAGTGGTTTTATTTGGAAAAGAGCCCTGTATCCTGAAGTACGTCCTTTTGGCACTATTTCCTTCGTTCTACTGCCTGAGCTGTATTACAAGAAGAGAGGTTAATTTATTTGGCTCCCTTTTTCAGCCAGGCTACTTCACTCCTCCTGAAAGGCAAATGAGAGCAGAGATGCTTTCAAATGCTACATCATCATCATCATCACACATCAAAGTATGAGAGCAAGTTATGTCAGAAAGGTTGCCCATGAACCTCCTCCTCATAGTTGGAAAGCAGACAAAGCAAGATACCTTGAGCTAGTGTCTGGCCCTGGGTGACATTACAGAATTCATGTTGATTTGAGGAGGAAACCAGAGATCTAACAGGCCACAAGCCTGCACTTTTATTTCTTGTCTGACTTCCTCTGAAGTAATTTCAGTTTTGTTTTCCATCAGCCCAAAGCAGATCAGACATCTCTGCTTCAAATCACTGATAATCCCAATAGAACTCAACAGGGCATCCTCCTGCACAGTTTGAGGGTGGAAGAGGGTCACCAGTTCTACACTTCCAAGAAACACAGATGAAGTTAAATGCAAACCACAAATCTTCTAAACCTTGCCTTATTATAAAGCCTGGCAGGATAACTATATCAGTGAGAATATTTTTATTGCTGCAAGAGCCACCTAGGGCTGGGTAGGAAACAAAGTCCCAGAGCCAGCACCAGCTTCTCAGACAGGCTGAAGTGACACAATTCTGCAAAACACTGCCATTAGCCGTGAGTGGCAGACTGGACATTTCAGCTTCTCAAGAACATGGACCAGGAAGGGTGAATAGATAGAGCACACACAGTTTCCATGAGACAATTCCCAGATGCACAGACATTTTCTCAAGGCACCCTTCAGGTTCTTCATGAGCTCCAACACGCATAACACTGTGAGCAGCACAATAGCATATGTGAACAGAAACAACCAGTATCCCAGTGTGGATGCATTAGGCCATTTTACAAGAAAGCAGGATTATAAATGCTTTTAATAACTGCAGTGGGACTCACAAACTCTATTCACCACAGATCAACTCAGAGCAATATCTATCAAAACATAATCATCAGAAAACAGCTTTATGTTGCATTTACTGCATATACTGCAGAGGGGTAAAATATCTTCTTACTCCAAAGTAGTAAACTGGAAAGAGAGCTGACAGATAGGAGAAGCCTGGAGAAATGCGCCAGAAAAGTAAAGGGAAGCAAGAGAAGGGAGAGCCGAAATCTTTGCTGTCCACTGGTCTTGCAATCCTGGCAGTCTTGTTTAGAGCCATTTTTACTGACTTGGCTTCATGCATCTGCACAGGATCCTTTTTGTTATTCTAGGAAACCTACTGAAACCTCCCACTCACCCCATCCACCTTCTGGGCAACACAGCCGCTCCTCCCCACGCCTTGAGTCACAGCTGCTGGTGGCAATTGGCTCAGGGGGGCTGCTAAGCTCCATTGTGCTGCCTGTCACCAGGAAACAAGTTTTTGGAAGTGGAAAGGGCTGTCAAGAGCAGCCAGCCACCTTTCTGGTGCAGGCCTGGCCCTGGGCGCAGCCAGGCAAGGAAAAAACCACCAAAAGACACCACACCTGCATTTGTTGGGGTGAGGTGACTTGCACCCAGTTCAGAGGGCAAAAATACAATGCCAGGTGGGAAGCTGCTCGGAAGCAGCACATGTTCTTCCTTGCTGTCTGCAGACACAGAAGTCTGGAGATTATTCTACTGATTACTTCTAACTCCCTGTCCCAAAGACAAGAAAACAAATAGTCTATTAATCTTAAGGCTTATGGAAATTTCAGAAGTGGAAAACTACTTACTGTTAAATAATAGCACAGAAACCTCACACCATAAATTTTCTGTGGCAACTGCACAAGAGGTGCAAACAGAGCTGTGTTTCTTGGCCCTTGGATCTTTCCATATATTGTACTCCTAGTTTCATTTTTGGGCACAACAGATTGCCAGGACACCCCTGCAGGTCTGCCTCCTTCTCACTGTTCGCTATGGAGGACGTCTGCTGAAGGAGCATGTGTTAATTCGCATGCACATGGATGCATTTCTCATCCTTGCTCTCTGTACTCCCTGCTCCCTCCTAGCTAAGATCTGTAGCTTTGTTTTTTTTTTCTTTTTAGACCCCAGCCTGATTAGCAAGACCCCTGACGTCAAAGGTTACCTCCTGCTATTTGGCTGCTGGGTGCTGCATGAACAATAGCACATTCATATTCTACCACAATATAACCTGTCAGATAATAAAAAGAATAACAAATGTTACTAAAAGCAAGCAAATATGATTAACTGTTCTGCTACCTCAGCGTATTTACTGTTGGGGTATCCTCTACAAGCCTACCTGCATACCTATTTTAGCAGGCATGCACACACTTTTTCTTGACACAACATGAGAAGTCCTTGCTTCTTTACTGTACTAACCCTTTCCTGGTCACGAGCTAATCAAAATAACAGCCAGGTGATAGCTAGTCCTGCAAGCAAAACTCTAATGAGATAGCATCTTCAGCTAGGTCCTTCCAGGTAATCTCTCAGCCATGTCAACTGCAAACCTATCCATACCACTTAAGCATGCACACACACTGCACTCTCTGGTGTTCTTTGCACTTACCCAACATTTGCTTTTGTTCCTGAAAGCCCGTAACCTTTCCCCTCCACACTGTTACTACCAATCTGAGTACCCTTCTGGTACCTAAGTGGTTCAGGCATAGTTCCTGAAACCTAGGGAAGCAGGACAGCAAAGTCAACATTTTAAACAATGTTTCTGCCTGGAAAGCAGCAGCACCATGACACCATTCAGAGCAAATCTAGAGAGCTCTTTGCTGAAAGAAAGCAGTCATAAGGCACTTCGGCTGCTGAGCAATTTTAGCAGTGTAAATGTTGAAGCTACCACAACCACATAAATGACAGATACTAAAAAAAAAAAAAAAAATGGNCAGTTTCATATCTTTGTGGCTGTGACAGTGACATTCCAGCTTTATTTGACCTTTCCAGATGCTCTGTACTTCTCTCCTTGCTGAATCACTCTTCCACACAGCCCTGCTTTCCATGGGCGAATGTAAACTTTCTGACACAGCCAAGAGACTGCCATATTTGTGTAACAGCCCTGGAGAAGCCGTAACTGAGCCAGAGCAGTGCTGCTTGCCTCTCTTCTGACAGGAGAAAGGTCTGGCTTTAGCGAAAGAATTCACTGGAGCACTGCCTCTCCAGACCACCACCACTGTGCTCAAAGGGAGGCAGTGTTCACAGCCACTAAGGCACTCTCCCCTTCCTTGTGTTTGTGCTGGGGGATGAATTTTAATTAAGTATTTCAACACAGCTTTGCTGTTGAGATGTGTCCACAAAGGTTTGGCTCCTGGTAAGAAGGGGATGGAGCTGCTAGCACACAAATATCAGTTTAGCAGCACAATTTTATGCTGTCTACACATGTGCTCTGCAAAGCGAGGTCTTGAGTGGGCTGAAAGCTATGAGTGCTAGCCCAGGCTTTCTTCTAGTGTTGTAGTGTTGTCCTGTTGACAGCAGGACTCCCTTTCCAGTCACCAGAAAAGAAAGCCAGATATTCAAACTTCATACATACCCGAAAAACAAAATCAATTCACCCAGCTGCAAGTGCTGCAGTTCTGCTAGTCATGTAGTTAGCAGTGCACCTGGGTTTCTGACTGCACAGCCGGGCTGCATTCCCTGCCTGGCTTGAACGCAAACCCTCCGTGGCTCCTGCTTACTTCACCACCACACATTCCTTACAGGACTGCTGGGGCAGATCAGCTAATTCTTGCAACAACTTCTACAGCCGAGTCCATGCTGCAAGGAATTTTATTTAAATAAAATTATCTGAATCAAGGACTGACACAATCATCTAATAACAGCTAGTAGTTTATTACAGCAGGCAGAAAACTGCTGCACACATAGCTTTTTTTAAGCAATAGCATTACTAATAAAGTAGTCCAGCTGCCCCATAATGGGATCCTTTCCACCTTGGTAGTCTGGAAGCTAAGCATACTGTATCAATTAAGGAGGATGCTAACCCACGGCCACCACAAATATCTGTCTTTTGCTCCTTGAATAGACAGACTAGGCCATCATCAACTTACTAATTGGAAGGACTTGGCTGGGTAGGCCTGAAAAATAAAGCTCAACAATCCAGTTCCAGTTTCCCTTCCTTCAGCACTAACTCATTACCAGCATTACCTCCCAAGGTCTCACGTGATTTTCCCTTTCCTAAAGCCACTGCTCTGAGTCCTCCTTTTGCATCTTAAAGCACTTGGAAGAAATGCTGGGGTCTCGTGGGTGGCTGCTTAACACCCTCCCCACACTCAACACAGACTCAATTGACAGGCTTGGTTGCAGCTTCTTTTTCTGCATAAGTCTGTGATATAAGCTGACAAGAAGGCGCTCATTTAACTGGGGAGTAAATACAAAGTAATCCTAGATCCTGTCAACACCCTGGCACAAGAAAGGCCATGGCTGGACATAACAGATCCCACCAACAACCCTAGTGAAGAAAAAGCTGGGTATTAAAAAGGCTGTTCATGAGGTACAATTGGCCCACTGAGTATTTTCTCTGCCCATGTGCTGCAAGTGACAGAAGCTTTAAACACATATGTATTATTGGTTTTCAATAGTGATGGAGGAAGTACAGACCTACTACAGCCCTACTTCTGTATACTACACCTCTTGGATTACTCCTTGGTGTACTTGGATGTCTGCTAGAATGGCCAAAAATACTCCATAATGGTTGTCCTCTCCCCATAGGGGAACTCTAGGTATTGCTGATCCTCTACACAAACCTCATCACAAGTACAGGGAGCCACCCGAAGTTCCTTTTACTTGAACCTGAATTAAGAGAAAAGTCACCATTTGCCATACTCTCCAATGCCATCTTCTAACCTGAAATACCTTCACTGCATGTTGCTTTGCATTTGATGCCACATTACAATTTTGAAAAAAAGAAAGGCAGTTGATAAACCCTTTTGGTATTTATATTCCAAACCCAGTTTCCAGGACACAGGGGTAGTTCATAGAGCTTGGTTTGTGCTGACAAGCTACACTATCAGCAGCTGACCTCTAAAGAATTACAGGTATGATGCTCAAGGAGATAAATGCTGCACAGTGAAGGGCTTTGCTCTCCAATAGAGTTGGCCTTTTAGAAAGGCTGAAGGAATTAAATGAATATTCAGAAGGAATCATTACAGACATTCGCAGCACAATTTCACCAACTCCTCACAAAAGGAGTTTAGTACTACAAGCATCAGTGCTAGTGTCCTGTTCTGACTTAATTGCAGCTGCTGAGTTCCAAGCTGAAAAACAAAATATAGCCCACACAACTTCTCAAGTGCTATGCCCTGAAAACAGGAGGTATCATCATTACACTGTACTGTGCAGTACTAGCATCTACTCAAAGAACCATTTGGTGGCTGCATAAAGACTTACTGAAGGTAAAAAGGCAAATTTTAAGTCTGCTTGCATTGACCAACCCCAGGGCACAGCCCCTGCAGTGTGGAAACACAGAACTCAGTCACTGCTCCTTAGCCACTTTCCAAAACCCATCTCTGCAGCTCAGGATGAGAACACTACAGCAGTAAGAGCTCTGTCCCTAAGCGTAGCGGCGTAAGCCGGCTTGGATCCCACTGGTAGTGTGAAGTTCTCCACTGAAGTCTCTCTTTGTCCAGAGGACCTAGGAACTGCTGCATAGAGATAACAAACTCTTCTGACAGCCAATTCATCCTTTTGGACACTGGCACTGAATCAGCAGCACATCACTTGCAAGAAGCGCCAAGTAAATTCAGTGCAGGAGTTTTCACTTTTGCTCAGTGGCATACAGTTCTGAGTGTCTTGCACAGTTTTTAATTCTCATATCCTGGAAGACAGGACAAAAGAAGAAAACTCCGAAGTCTGTTCCACACTGGTCTCCCACTGGCATGGTATTAACTGCTTTGGAGCCAGAACAAGCCCTTTTATTAGCTAACAACAGGCTAAAGTGGCGAGGGCAGAAATCTCAATCCAGCACACTTCCTGTCCAGCACAGGGTAAATATTTGTTCTCCTCTACATTTGTGCCTCTGGAGCCTTTAACTCCACTTCTGCTACAGAACTGCACCATTTCAAAAAGAATCTGCTTCTGGTATTTGAAAGCTACTGACCATTAAATCAGTGAGTTGGCTGGCATTTCAGATCAGTGAAGTATAAGGTCTCTTGATCCCCGAGTTACCAGAGAGCACTAATAGCTAGGAAACACAAGAAGTCTTCAAACATGCAAAAACTACGAATCGCCCCCCCAAACTAGACAAGGATATCAACTGGCTAGAAGCAAGGTCTTTTAGAGTTTATTATGAAGTTCAGACTAGCAAGACTCTTCATTATACTCTCCTCTCTCCTATGAAATCAGCTCATAAATGTCAACTTGCTTCAAGCTCTCTCGTAGCAAAAATTAAACAGAGCTTGTCTCTGCATTTTATATGCTGAATTTCCCAAATGCTTTATAGCATTTGAAGATATACTGGAAGAAATTACTTTACCGCACTAGGATGTAACTATTTATAGACTGAAAAGTGGCAACAGACCACTGAAAGCCAGACTGTTCAACTCATGGAAGCTGAACTCCAACTGCTCAGCACGGGACTGGGCCAAGACACCGGGATGAAAACCTGCACGAGCAGCCTTATGTTCCTGATGGCAGGCCCACACTTTACACCTCACCATCCAGGTTTCTCCAGACCCAGTACCGATTTCATTGTGAAGGTGAGGTGTCACCCACCTGGTCCCAGGAACAGGCTGGGGGGGAGACAGAGAACACCTGGCACTGTAACACAAAGCAGGACATGCAGCTCTGCTCCAGCTCTGGCCTATCTGAGAGCAGAAGCCAAAGGTACAAGACTTCTTTCAACTCAAAGCAGGTCAGGGAAGCACCTTCCCTCTGGAGGATTCACAGGCAGACACAAATACAACTGCTCCAATGAAGATTTGTCTTGCTTCTGCCAAGAAGGCGTCTGTGTGGGGCCTGTCAGTTTATACTGAGTCCACAAAGCCAGCAGTGCAGGAGCTGATCTGGCTGAAAGCCCCTCTCCAGTGTAGGTTCAGAGACATCTGGGGCTGCCCAGAGCTTCCTGGGAGGAATCACAGGTGGTGTTTTTTCTGTAGCTCTCCTTTGGCTGTTTACTTTGCTGATGAACGGGAAGAGAGGAAGAGGAAGTTACAGATCCATTTATCCAGGCTTTCTAAATACAGAGCTGCGTAAGCAGGTTGAATAATTGAAACAACTCAATGTATTTGCCCACTGCTTTGTATGGATGCTGCAAAATTAGCACAAAGCACTGGCAGAAATTTAGGGACTCTGCAACTCTGGAACACAGAAAAAACTTGAAATAATCTGGTTTTCTAAAGGATGATGGCAAATGTTTTGGATAAAAGAAATGATAGGTGCATTTCTAGCAAGAAAGGGCCTCCAAAACAGTATTTGGCATGAAGCCTTAGAGTTCCCTGTCAAAGAGCAAATAATCAAAAAGGATACCTGTATCCAACAGAAGGCTACAATGGCATAGATGTACTATGTATTTGGGCTTCACTCTCATCATCAGTAACACCAACTCTTGGATAAAACATACAGGAAAAATGTAAGATTTCTGGATACATTTGTCCCCTTGGCCATCGTCACTGTCCCTGACACAATGTGCTGTCAACATTCAGAGCTCTCACACTCCTTTGGAACTGTGAAACACGTAATTCCCAGCTCCAGAGGGGTTATTCCCAGCTCCGGAAGAGTCGCCTTTTGAACAAGGTCTGTAATTGGTAAAGTCATTCACCTGAAATGGGATTTTTCCAAAATTAGGAAAATAGCTCCAGGGACAAGATGACTGTGGATTCATATGTGCTACCAAAGAAGTAAGGGCCCTGAAGGATCTTACTGTGCTAGGAACTACCATACACAGGGCGAAAAGCTGCTCTGTGCTCCAAAGCACTTCAGTGTGAGACTTGAGATGAGGGTGGGAACAACTAGGCAGTGTTAGTCAGGGTGCTTGGCAGTGGTCTCAGCACATCCACAGCCTACCTCTTGTCATTTTTCTGTATCAAGATCATAGTAAACTAAAGAGAGACTTGATCCACAAAGACTGATCCTATCTGAAAAAGGAACAAACAGTTCACAACCCCTCCAAGCTACACAAATGTGTCTGAACAGCAGCCTCCTATGCAAGACCACAGGGATGAATCCCCCCCACATTCCAGTGTTTGAAGCCATCACCTCGTTCTCAATAGCTACATCCTGCTGCCACGGTGCATTTTGCTCTAGTTTGGTCCATGTGGTTGGTGCTGCTATGTAGGGGAAACAACATAACTGTACCAGTCTACAGCAGATCACACCTAAGCAAGCGAGGCAGCACAAACAAGAGCAAGAAAGCAACTGAAAATGCAACGAGCAGACAGCTGGCATCAGGGGCTGATACAAGTGCAGGCTGACATCTCACTGCAGAGATAAGAATGGGAGAGGTGAAAGAGGGCCTTGAAAACAAAGGTAGGTACCTCATATTTAATAAGGTGAAGGGATGCTACTGATGAGACATGAACTGAAGGGCATGTTTAAAAGTCATGGATGACAAAAATTATTACTGCAGCTGTTTGGGTGAGTGTGATTGGATTGCTTCATGGAGGTCAGAAATAAAAGATTGTTGCCATTACTCAAACATAAGATAATTGAGAGCCTCTGTGAGAGCTGCATAGGAGATTCATCAGCCATTTTGGAACAAATAAAATGTCAGGTCAGAGTAGGGAATGTCACAGCTATTGCTGGATGAAAGGATTTAACTGATCTGGGTGAAGGCAAGATACTGAATGTTTACATAAAGGCACTGTAAAAAAATCTCACTGATAACCCCTGTGAGCAGTAAATGTCTTCTAAAATGCAAAATACATAACTGAGCCTTGGGAACTCTGAAAAGGGACCACCTGGGCACCCCTTCTTCCTCCCACCTCCAACCTTGCAACACAGAACAACAGAGAGACTGAGAAGGCAGAACTGCTCCTCCATCTACCCCCAAGCAGATGTGCTCCTTTCATTCACACAAACAGCGCAGCAGGAATTGTCACCTTTTACTGCCGTTGCCTCTGTAAAGCCAGCACAGACAACTGTGATGGGACTGACATCTACACCTTCTCATGCACGAAGAGAAGGTTAATCTTTACTATGCCGCAAGCTTGCCAGTGTGTCCACTCTGTGTCTAATTGAACCTCCAGGCCTTCAACAGTGCACAGACAAGCAGCATCAGGATGATGAGATCCTCAGTGAATTACTGGGAGCTGACCACAGGCATTCTCCTCCCAGGCTTTAACTCTTAGGTGGGCTCACATATTTGCACAGTTGTAGGTTCAACAGTTTTTTCACTTATAGTTTAAATGAAACCACTAATAACAAAAATTCACATAGATCAGTGTCTCTGCATCCTGTGGTTGTGGGGATGAGTATTTATTAAGGTAACGGCCATATTTAAAATTTAATTGCACTGTGACTTACTTTTAATTGGATACCAAAAGTGCGAAAGCTACTGTGGGTGGTGAGATTATAAAGATGGCATTTTCTGGAATCTTAAGACATATTCTGTGCTTAGGCATGAATATGTCATCTAAGAGTAGAACACAACAGGATTTAAACTCCCTACAATAACACTGAAGAGCAAGTTATATCTCAGTGTACCTCACAGCCCGAGGAGGGGTCTAATTAGTGAGCATCTTCATGGGCCTTAAGGCATCTGCATGCCACTGCAAGCTTCTAGCACTGACTTACCACCACATGCACTGCAAGTGATGGGATCTCCCCTCTTCATGCAGTAAATATAGTCCTGACTGGTACTGAGGTGTGCTTTGAGTGATCCGTGCCAGGTCTGTGGGTACGCCTGGACAGCACAGTGAAAAACAGCACAGAGTATCTAAGCCAAGGTACCAGAAACACGGGTGGTAGTAAACCACAGCTTAGCAATGGCTATCTAATGTAGAGGCTGTAACAGGCATGTAGGGCACAGCCCCTGCAGAGATTAGTACCCAGCAAACACGGAAACTGAAGCTCAGTAGTGCAACGGAGCAAAGAAGGGGAGTTCACATCACGTCTTCCCAGTGTGTTGTGTTCAGGCCAGGATGCAGATCTTAAAGTAAGAAAAAAAGGACAGTTGAAGATTAAAAATTATGATAGGGCATAATTACAGCAGAAGCTTTGGTCCAGACTGCTGCAGTTCAGTGTTTTAGACATCCCAAGAGACCAGCAATTGCATTTAGAGAGATGCAGGCAATGCTGGCTCACCCAACATACTGGGTGAGGACAGCACAGCACTCTCTTGTGCGTCCTTCAATTTACTGTCTTTGCTGCAAACTCACACTCCTTGGCCCTGCCCACAGCCACCAAAAATTCAGGTTGGGAATCTAAGGACAATATACTTAACTTTAAGAAGATGTAATCTTTAAACACTTCCTTGATCTCATGAGCAAAACCTTACATTTTTATCTCTTTTTATCTTAATTATTTTGTCTTGAGACTGTTTCTGTAGTTTATCAAAGCAAGAAACACTATCTAAAAAGTCAGATGTGGGACTAATACCAAGGATTAAAAGCAGAAGAGAAACGTTCCAGTTTGTTGGGTATTTTTGTTTTCTTCTTTCTTTGATCTTTTATTCAACCTGAACCATTAGCAAAGGCAGTTCCAGTTCTCAGTAGGACAGTAGCTCTGAGCTAATATCTGTTAGTATTGTTTATTATTTTAAAAGGTTGTGCTACGGGTTTATAGTCTAATTTTCCAAAACTTTTATGAAAAGGAAAAAAGGAAGTGAGACTTAAAGACACATGCACCAGGGATCTGCAATACTTTGGGAAGGTGTCGAGCTTGTTAGAATAGCTGCCCTAGGTAAAGCCTGGGAAAGGCAGTCAGCAAACTTTCTGGACTTAACCCAAAGGCTACCAAGGAGAATGTTTCCACTGAGTGCAGGGAGTTGGGTTCAGGCCCTGCGCTGTGGGGGAGAGTGGCAGAATGACAGAAAATGTCTGATGACTCTAACCAAGTCCAAAGGAGCCATAAGGAGCTGCTGCATTATTTAAAAGTAGACATGCAGAACACTTTACCAGATACTACTGGGAAAAAATTGATCTCTTTTTAAACCTAGCAGCAAGATTTTCACCATCCTGATGACAGGAAAACCTAAGGGAACATAGCAGGAAACACACTGCAGAAGGAACTGGGAGGAAAACACTGCTAACCAGCCAGTTCAGCCCAACAGGAAATGTTTACTCTTTTTATTTTCCCATGTCAGAATGCTGGAGGCTTCAAACTATGTTTTCTGAGAGACAGAGCACAAAGGGACATAGGGGACACAAGTCCCAGCATCGATGCCCTAGGCAAACAGACACTGCCATTGACTGGTGAGGACTTGGGGACCAGCTCAGGTCTGCCTTCTGTTAAAGTCATGCTCTGCTCCACAGTCACCCTCTGAAAAGATGTGACAAGCCAAACGTAACCTATATTAGTAACACCACTCTACTGCATCTGGCTGGGGAAACTGGCACACAGGGCAGGCAGGAAAGCACATGAAATACTTGAATGCAGGAACTGGATCTGTAGCAACTCCAATGGCTGAGGACAGAGTGTGATTTAAGCCCTAGCCACAGACATATTCAAGTTCTTGCATTTTCTCATTTCTAGGAGATGAAGTCAAAGAGCTCACCACAAAAGAAGACGTATGACGTAAACTGAATGGTGAGTGCCAGCACTATGCTGGGGTTTTTTTCTCACTGTGCTCCAGACATATCCACAGCCTTTCCATTTATAGGAAAGGCCATTGATATTAAAGGTGCATTCTTCATTAGACCAGAGGAGGCATCATTCTGAGTATGAAAACGTTAGCACTGTCACCGAAGCTCAGTTAAGGAATGGGAGAAAAAACTCCAATGTTTTCCCTTCACTAAGAGGAGCCTTCAGATGGGCAGAGGACTGAAAAGAGAAGAAAAATCATGTTTTTTCATCAAGGAAAATGAATATACCTCTCTGTATACCTCTGTCTATGGTGTCTTAGCTACTTCTAATAAAAAGCACTAGATAACCTTTTTCTATTTTTTTTTAAATCAGCTTTAGGCTGGAATAAAGAGGATTGGAACAATTCTTATTTGCCATGACAAATGTCCCAAGTTACTGTGCATTAATGCAAATATCTTAGAAAAGAGCAAAGACAGAAGAAGAATAAAATCCCAGCAGAACCAAAGTTAAAAGTAAATTTTTTACAGGCAACTGTACATTATTTGATAGTATTTTCCCTTCCTTACTGTAGCTCCATTTCAACCCTAACCATACTCCCATATACCTTTTTCTTAAGTTGTGACTGTTCCCCATTGATGGCTGCAAATTCCCCATTTTTTAGAAAGGCGAGTTTCAGGATAGCTCTGAGAATTTGGGCTTTTGTTTTGCTCTACAGAGAAGGGTCTGTTTACAGCAAGGGTGCATATAATAAAAATACTTTGTTACAAGTTGCACAATTTTGCTCTGGCACTGGAATTGTGATGTCTTTTGGGAGCTGTAGTTCAGATGCTTCATGCTCCCATTTTCTTCTGCTCTGCAGGAACTTGCTTAAAGGCACTGTCCACAACAAGCTACCCAGTAGGATGGTACTTTACAGAGGTCTAATGGGTGCCCTCCATGGGAGATGCAATTCCCTTCGGAAACCACCTCACAGATACAATTGAAGAACTACTGATCAACCCCCTACACACCAGCATTACCCAAAGCATCACCAAGGAAAAGGGCACACACACAGTGCTGCAGGTTTTGCCATCAATCATGCAGTTCCTGAATGTAGTAAAAGCGGGCTGTCTCTAGGAGGACAGTCACTGGGAAGTGAACATGGCAGCTCACGAGAGGTGGTTTGCTGACAGAGGATGGCAGAGAGGCAAGGGTAGGGTTTAAATTTCAATTCACCTGTAGGGAGATGGATGACAAATAGTTGAGGCAACCAATTTGAATAGGGTCAGGCAAAGATTAATTATTTGCCTCTGCTACTGTTTAAAGAGAAGAGTTGATGAAAAGTGCAAGATGATAACTGCTTCTGACTCCTTCTGGAACAGGAGGAGGAAAAAGCGGAGATAGGCTCTAGTTTTGTGTTTTCTTGCATGAGGGAAATTGCAACAATAGCTAAGTGACGAGTTTATTTGTGTTACAAGTTTTAATCCCAGTCTGGCAGTGGTGGCAACAGGCTTTGGTCCAGCAGCAGCTGGAAAGAATGACCAGATGAAAAATCTTTATTATACATGAACATAAATATAGAATTTTCCATTTCTCTTCTTTCTGCCTGGAAGCATATGGCATCTATTCCCAAAAGTTTCAAATAGCAGACACTGAAATGATCACTAGCTCTGTGGGCAAGGAATTATTTTTTCCACAGCTCTAAGTCTAAAAAAATTTGTATTTTAGCCTTGAACATGACAAAATCTTGCAATACGAGGTATATTATCAGGTGATATGTAAATCAAATTAATTTTTAACCTCCCTGTCAGTCAAACAGAGCACAGGAGCTCACTGTGAGTCCAGCCGTACTTTTACAGCATTCATGACCACAGGTGCAGTCAGTCCTTAAGGAGATGCACTACAGGATGCACAAGCTGCTGGTGGAGGTGAGCATTTGCACAGGTCACCACTGGTCTCTGTAAAGCACTACCTTTGCAAAGCTGTGCTACATTCTGATGAGCACCTCACCCCACTACTGCTACTAGTTCAGGTTTCCTTTTGGCGCTGGGCTCTGCTGAAACTGCTCAGGGACCACAAACCACACTTTAATAAACAAAACACATACACACAAAATAGCAATTCCACCACAACTAAAACCCAGCCATCCTTCTGCTCTTTCCACCTCCCACACTGAGCTTCAAACTTGCATTTAGAAAAATCCAAAGTGACTGGGTCTGTTCAAAGCATTAAAACAGCTGGGACACAGACACATCAGCAGCTCTAGTCTTTGTACATAGCCACTGGTAGTATGTCTGCATAAACTTATAAGGGGACTATTTGCTTCCATTTGTAGGCTGAGCAAAATGGGAAGAAGCCGTGACAACAAGCAATACTGAAGAACTCTAGAAGCTGAAGTGCTATACTCAGACATCTCGTCCCCAACAGGGCACCCCTCCACTCCGCTCAGCAGCTGAGATAGCATGAGTTAAGGAGGCCAAAGGGAGGACATGGAGATGGCTGCAAGGCATACCCTCAGATCAGAGTTCCCCAGAAACAAACAGCTTGAGCACCCCCCTCATTATGCACCAGAGAGCTTCACTGTAAACACACCCTCTACTGAGGCAGAGAGCAGTAATATAAACCAGATGCTGTAGGGAATTTTTTCCCTCTTCGTCTGCACTAAATTTAAATACTGAGCTCTTCTTTTGCCAATTTATTCTTAAAGGGCCTGTATGCTGTTCTTCATCTCTATCCCACTTGTTTGAATTTAACAGAGAACTCAGTAGGTCTCCATGCATTTCGACCGCCCCAAGAAACACGTGCTCTTCACTAAGTCCGGGAGGCTGGGACCTGGCTTTCCAACTACTGGGTCAGGAGCCCTCACAGCTTCTCTACCCTTTCACCTGAGAACAAATGGAATCTTACAGGTGAAATCATGGCCCTAGAAAAGTTTCCTCCTCCTTGAGATAAACTGAACTTCAGGTCTTTATCTTCTGAAGAGTGATGTGGTAGAATCAACACAGGAGCTTAATTTCCCCCTTAGACAAAGTGTTTTGCACTTGCTTTCAAAAACTGTGCCAAAGCTGATGAACACAAAGAAAGCCCCACCAAGAAGCGAGTTTAACTGCGGTGCCAAGGGCAATCCACCAGCTTTCTAGCCAGGACACCAAAATGGGTATCCAACCACAGGCCTTCCCTCCCAGGCATAGGAATGGAAATCCGTTACTTCAGAACACACTGTCTCATGGCAAAACGCAGGAGAGGACAACACCCAAAGAGTAGTGCCCCTCCAGACAATGGGCTCCATCTGCACTACCAGATGGCCAGCTCTCAGATGCGCTGGCTACCACAGTACAGCTTAACTGACTGCACCTGACACAGGCATTAAGTCAACACCACCTTCCTAGTGAAGGCTCTAAGTGATCATGGCTAATCATTAATATGGAACCAAGTTGAAACATCATGGAAGCGGTGTCCCTGGCTCCTCTTCCTTTTGCTGGGCTATCAAAATCCACAGCTGCTTTGGTTATCAGTAGAGCTTTTTTCCCAGGAAGCTGCCTTAGCCACTGACCACCACTAAATATCAGCTGCCCTTGGCAACTCAAACAAAAAATAGTAACAAAACAGATAACACGCCATTCTTGAAAGATGCAAAATAATGCAAGTGCACATTTTACTACATACTGCTGTATTCAGTTCCTGATTGGTTTCAGCTCTTCTTGGAAAGTAATGCCTCATCCCCAAAGTCAAATATTAACCTATGTATTCTTTGATAACAAGCCGTTCAGCAAGCAGCAGTACTAATGAATTTTGGCTCCCTACACTGCCCCAGTGTGCTCATGTCTAGGAAAGGAACAAACCTATTTGGCTCATCCCATCCTGCCACACCTCTAGAAACGAGATGCAGTTTGCACCTTTCCTCTTCATTGCCCAACTTTTGACTTATTTTCCCCATCGACATAATTGACTTTTCACAGGGAAAGAGCTATTCTGGAATATAAACCAGCTAGAGGATGGAAAATGAAAGCATAAAATGGCCAGTCTCCATCATGGAGAGAACTAAGCAGGGAGTTATACAAAATCTCATACAAGCACAAATATCACCTGACGTAATTACTAGTGATAGAGAAAAAGATGATGATCAGTAAGGTGTAAACATTGGTTTATAAAGCCAGGTGAGTAACATAATGACAAAAGCCACTGATGATAATTCTCCAAGGATTCAGCTGTATTGGAACTACACAAACATCTTACTGGATCCTAAATTAATTCAAAATAAACTGGGACAAAACAGGGAAGAGCCACAAACTCATCCCCTTAACAAACAGCAATATCTGACAGGTGAGACTGCAAGTACAGGTGAGGAAAGAACAGTATGAACAAGAACTATGGACAGCACAGTAAAAGCACTCTGCTCCATGCTGCGCCTGCATGCGGAGCACAGTGAGGTCCTGAACCTGCACAACGAGACAGCAGGAAGAAAACATTTTTGTAAGCAAACACCTTAAATCATCTGAGATGTTCGATGTACTTCTGTTTTACAGTTCAGTAGGAAAGAACGGGATAGAATTATGCAGCAACTGTTCCATACATTTACAGCAGATTTTATGTAGAGTTTGACTTAAGTGAAGGTCAGGTCAATATTCTGTGGCTTACAGTTAGTTTGCTTAGTTCTTTTAAGGCAATACAAAGGAAATCTCTCCTTTCCTGCCCCTCCCTTGCCACTCTTGGAAAAGACATTGTCAAGGTACAGAAATAATTGTGGAAACCTAAACTTTCTGTGGACATTATGGTTGCATATTAACTACCAGTGACAATAGCAGCTCTGAGGGCAGCATGGGGAGGTGCCCTTCTCTCATACGCAAAAGTGAAACCACTCAAAGGATGGGCTACTTTTTACCTCGAGTACTGCAAGTTTTGAAATAGTCTTACAAAGACACAAATTTTGGGTGGATATCAGAACCGGGCTACTTCAAAAAGTAGTGCTTCAGCACCCCCTATAAAATAGGGCATCAAAACCAGTGTAAACCATCACAACACATTATTTGCCTATGAGTATGCATGCAATCATATCTCTAACCCATATCCTTCCTCAGATTTTTTTTTCCTTTCTAGTAAGCTCTGATCTCATCTGAAATATATGCTCTTTTAGCTGCAAGGTCCCCAACTGCCATATGCTGCCTTTGAAACTCTCAGATGTGGCTCCTGACCACAGAAGTCATTTGCGGTCTGGCTTGTCAGGAAGACCAAAGTACAAGGATGCCCGCTGCTTTATACTTGCAAATGGATAGCTGGAACCACTACTTTTACTTAGTACAACAGGCATACCTTGTTTTCTGTGATGCACAGAATCACAGAATAGATTGGGCTGGAATGGACCTTTAATCTAGTCCACCCTCCCTGCAATGAGTAGGGACATCCTCAACTACATTAGGTTGCTCAGAGCCCCATCCAATCTGACTTTAAATGCTCCCAGGTGAATGTTTCCATCCAACACCTCTCTGGGCAACCTGTTCCAGTGTTTCATCACCTTCACTGTAAAAACCTTCTTTCTTGTATCTAATTTAAACCAACCCTCTTGCCTGCACTGTGAAGGCCGTGGAAGCTATGCAGGATGCCTGCTTACACAGCCCCATTCCCTTGTCAGACACCATTTGCTTTCCACCAGCTGCGCAGCCTTTAGAAAAGCAGGTGCATCCAAGTAGCACCTTTTTTTTTAGAACAGTCTTTTTTATTATTTGGAAGGAAAAGAGTCAGTAACAACAGCACAGGCTTCTCCAGTGTCTGCCAGCAGCACCTGCCTCCTCCAGCAGCTTTGGAGAATCCACAGGGCCTGTTTCACACTATGTTTTATCAGCATGGTGATAAAGGAGACACAGGAGGGATCAACTATAACAGCTACAGCACTATTTCTGTAACAGAGTAAGACACACCCCTTACTACCGTAACTGAAACCCCGCAGGTACAGCAGGGAATGGAGTTGGAGATGCTCCCACTTCTGATGTGAACAATAAACATGAGATCTCTGCTTCAGGAAAGGCAAATTATTTACACAAGACATTTAATTTGAGGGTAGGATGAGGCAGCAGAGATTCTACCTTTATTTGTAAGCTTGCAATGAAGAGTCTTCCTAATAAGAGGACACAAAACCATACTGGGCAGACAGAATGATAGAACTGCAAGTCCAAAGCACAGCAAGTGGCACCAGTGCTCATACCAGATTTGCTGAGACCCATCATAGTGATGGGTACTTTTGCCACATCATGTCTGGTATCCTTCCATTAGAAGGAACAGGACTTGCAGAAATATCCTGGCCTCAGGTAGGAAGCAAATTTTAGAAAAAGGTAACACTTTGCTGAGAACAGTTTCCTGCATGGCCTGGTTCAAACATGGAAGCTCTCATATTGGAGAGCTTCTGCTTGAGCTATGTTGTCACCCAAGAAAAACAGCAATTCTCCTGGCCACATGATACACATTTGAGACAGGCAAGGAGGAAAGGGCAGGTACTGTGGAGAGCATGCTCTGGTTCCAGCTGAGCCCTGGCCTGTAAGGGCAATGGCAGCAGTGTAAAACCTCACTGCAACAGCAGGATACTGGGAAAAACAAGACCTCTACTTCAAGACTGGGCAAGCAGTCTGGGCAGACTACTACTAAGCTGTACCTTGACTCTTCCTTACATAACTTTTTAATCTATTTTTTTTTGCATCAAATTTAATAATCAAGTAAAAACTAGTCTGTAAGACACGTGCCAAGTACCCTCTCACAGATAACCCAGTAGAAAGGCTCCCGCACACTCTGAGGCACATCACATGTGCCAGTTCAAGGCAGGTTTCTTTTGCCTTTAATCATTTCTCCCATGAATAAGTAACACCTAATGAAAGTGCTCTTACCCTGACAGTATTTGTATTCTGATACCCAACTGTTACTCATATGCCTCTCCTAAGACAGTCTCTTGTTAAGATTACAGCACCAAGGGTAGGAGATGTGAACACAGACCCTGCTTAACATAAATGCTTAAAACAGTTGCTTAGCTTAGTACCGATTTCTTATTTCGGACTTAATGCCCAAGGACTGCTGGATTGGCCCCATTCATGGAGACTTTAAACACAGTGTTCTCTATAATATGTGCACATCTATACACGACAAAATTAAAACCTGCTTCACTGTAGATTCACCCTCCGGTTCCACAGCCAGTACTATTGAACAAGGACTACTGCAGACACCATACAGTGTCACTCATCATTTTGCTCTGTACTTAGGAGCGGACACACCAGTACCTCATTCACACTTGTGCTTACATCACCATCAGCCTTGGTGTAATCCCACAGAAGGGAAATCTCAAACACAGTATTGGTCATGGTCCTTTCAGGCACATCCTGTATTTTTCAGGAAAAGGAACGGTTTCATGATGGAGAATGACTAAGACAACCAGCTTTCTTCAATTACTGTGGTTGGACGGCCACTCAGATTCTTCACTGCTGCCCAAGGATTGGTAGCAGAAGTTAACACCACATCAAGTTTTCCTGCTGCCTTGTATTGGTAATCTGCCTGCAAATATCTACTCTATCCAGGTTAGCAAGAGCATTGGCAGACCTAAGGGATTAGACTGATCTTGCTTTGTTACCTGTTCATAAATGCTCATATTCTTATGTGTTTGTGTAAGAAAATGCCAAATCACTTAGTCACAGGTAACACATCAGAGTACAGCTCATCTCTCACAGAGTGCCTTCCATACTCACCATGCCTAATTTTGCTGTTGCCTGACAATTTTCCTTTGCAACAGTTGCTAAGCAAAACATTTGCAGTTCAGCTTAGTATCACAACTGACACATGGGGACTGTCCTAATGGTTAGACATAAGAAAATGCATGGCTGTTCAGTCTGGTTCAAACCACTGATAAGAAATAGATAACTCAAATGGCCGGACATGCAGTTCATGTGCAGTCCTGATCACTGCCATCACATGTGCTGTTTTCTCAAATAAAGAACCATCTGAGCATGGCAAGGTGCATGCAGATGACAGACAGCAGTGTAAGTTACCATGTGGAAGTCAAATTACCTTGGTACAAACAGTCAAGGAACATTTACTGTAACTAGTTTCAGAAGACCTAAAAACCTTATTCCAGGAATGTCCATGCAAGGTCTGTCAATATCTAATGGAAATAGGTATCTTGCTAGCACCCTAAGCCACCCACCACAAGTCTTCTAGTTAGAGAAATTTGAGAGTATTTCTGGAAGTTCAAGTAGCTTTCTCTTATGGTAGTGTAGTTCAGTGTAAGACCAAAATAAAAAAGACAATTCAAGATAGACTCAGTGTGCTATGTTTTTAATATCTGTGGCTAAGAAACTGTACCATACGTTAGCAGCCATGCCAGCACTCAACAGGATAGAAAGCAGGAATTCATCTCCTTTTCTCCCGAAGTACAAAGGAGTAAAAAGTCACTGTGGTTGAGAAAGGAAAAGGAGGGTCCTTCTGACATTACTAGCAGACATACTGACAGGTTTATTTCAAGTGTGTGCTTAGATCAGAAAACCTCTTCTACTTCCCTTCAGCCCAAGAGTTTCCAAAGAAAGTCGATCCCAGTAACAAATAAACCCCCAATAACAGGACTGTCAAGAGAAATTCTTTTTCCATTAGCACTGGCTTCATCACAGACAAGGGAGGGAAAGGTACACCTCTTCATCCTTCCCTTCCCATATTTAATTCGTATAAACTTTATCCATGGATGATGATGTGACTTTTCAGATAAGATAGAAAGCACGGGGATGGGAAAAGACCTTTAGAAGCATGGGGAAAAACAAGACTTTTGCAATCTGCCTTCAGGAATGGCAGCACTGCAGGTTGCTGCCACGTGTTGAAGCTCTAAGGAGGACAAAGCAGGTCTTTACAAAGGAACTGCTACTACATCGGAGAAGGGAAAAGCCACGTGTTGTGTATGTGCATGGGCAGAGATGCTTTTGTTAGGGAAGAAAAAGAAACAAGAGAGAACTGCCTTGTGCAGAAGGAGTAGTAGAAAGGTAAATCACAACCTGCCTTGGGCCTCATGGAAGTTTGCTATAGTAATGCCCATGCTGATAGCAAGAATAAGGTATAGACTGTGCTGTGAAATTACACCTTTCCTCTTATCCAAAACCACACCTCAAAAACTAACGTGAATGTTATACTTAGTTCTCCACCGCCACTGCTCATAGTCAGCAGTGAAAAATATCCATCCAAACCCTTAAGTCAAGGGGCACAATCTCATTTCCCTGACTGTCACTGTCAAGCCGGTGCTCTAATCTCAGACCAGGGTAAGGCAAGGATCTCCTTTGGTAGAGATCAAGTAGTTATGGTGTAAGTCGATTCCTGGCAAAATTCCCCTGGCTTCAAGCTTAGACTAAGATGAATGCAGTTCAGTCCAATCCAGTCTTCATCACAAAACTGTTCATTTTCTGCTCTCCCCATAGGTCCCTTTGAAGGTCGCAGGGAGAACCATGTCTCTGCAAGAGAAATGATGGCAGACTGCATAGCTTCAGAGGAATACAAACATGACACACATTGTTTCAGAGCCTCTAGTTAAGTGCTAATCATCTGGATTTGGATGCCAGTCCCGATTATGAGAAATATGTAGTAAACAGAATTGTGCCATGTGATATGCAGGCTTAACCCTGTTCCTGCTGGCAGCTGCACATCAACACAAAGCTGCAGTGGGAACAGCAAAACAGTCTCCAAAAACCTACTGGCCTTTTGTCCTCAGCTTGGCGCTTGCTACTGTCTCCTCTGAAGAGCCCCATCCACACAACAGAAGGCTGCAGAAGGATGTATGCAATTTTGACCATAATCAGCCCCCTGGAAGTCTGCTGTTTGGTGATCTCCCCTGCTCTGACCCAAGCACACAGCTGGGCAATACTACTTGCAGCTTCCCAGGGAAAAGGGTATGGGTAATTAAGATGCTGCACTGAGAGGCTCAAGCTGATCTTGTCTGTGGGCCAGGAAGAAATAATCCCACTCCAACATGCTGAATAAACAGTGGGTGGGCTTGAAGGGCGAGGGTATAGCTGTCCCAACCCTTTCCTCAGCAAGCAATCACGCGATTGTTACACACCACAGCAGGTGCTGGCCATCACCCAGGGACGCCACGGCTGCTACACAAGCATCCGGCACAGGGCATCGCTCGCTGCGCTCCCGCTCCAACTGCTGCCACACGTCACACAGCTACAACCACACCACCCTGCACCAGCACCCACCGCAGCCTGGCAAGAGAAAGTGACCTGAACCAGCAGGCTAGAAGACAGTAAGTAAAGAATTTCAGTCCTCCTCTCCTGTGGGATTCTCTTCCCTTCCATGGGATCACATATCCTATTATCAAGGCACACAGGATCTAACCTTTGCAAGACTCCCACTTATGCAGTCAGGTGGCCACAGAGCGTTGTGCTTGTAAGAGAAGTATTTTCTTCCTGCAGAAATCAGACAATCCAACTCAGAAAGTAGAGTTTTCACAGATTAAATTCAACTTGATACTTAACAAGCCTAGCTACACTTATTAGTGGCCTAGGACCTCCTCACATCCTACCTCCTACATCCTATGCAGCATACTGGTAGTGCCAGAGGAAGTTAGTCATTTCCACATTAGACAGCCTCCCATGCCATGAGCCAGCCAGCTCATTTCTGCACACAGGTACGGTATTGTTAAGTGAATTAGAATTTATTTCTTCCCTTCTCAGCTGCCAAAACTGCTAAGTCACTTGCACTGCTTAGCAGGCTACTCTAGCACTTTTTTTTCCTGATTTCCTGATCCTTAAGAACCCAATCTTGATAAATTAGAGCCTGTCTCCAGCTCTCTGTGTGGTTTCTCTGTATTTAGGACTGCTGTAGGCTGAGGTCGTCCCAGGAAAACTCAGCACAGAGCCCTGAAGCGTTCATGCCACTGACTTTGAACTACATTTGAAGCAACAGTTAGCAGAGCAATAGATGTTCATATGAACAGTGACAGGGTAAAAGCACATCAGATCAGAGCTCTATGCACTGGATAGGGGATAAAGAGCCAGGCATCCATCAGTGGAGCCACTACAGCAAAGCATCTCCCTGCTGACAGGGAATTCCCACCGTAGCAGCAACCAGCCCTGTTGGGTTAACCCAAAAAGGAAGCACCAGCTCCCAAGCATGAGGGGCCAACCCATAGCACAACCCTGTGTTCCCCCAGCTCTCTACAGCAGCCTGGCCCCTCTTTAAAGATGGGAGATCAGGTACTGGTACCTGTTCATGGAAGAAGTCTGGTATTCTGCAAAGCAGCATGGCAAAGTCTCCTGGTTTTGAGCTTTCAGACTTGGAGGGCCAAAGACTGCACTTGCTGAGCAGCTTTGTTGCCTCAAGGCTTCAGCAACTGGGTTCATGAGAGCTGCACTGAGCTCTCTAAGAGGAGGCAGTCAATGCTCCTGCACAGGCAACAGCACCAGCCTCTTTCCCAGCTCAGCAGCTGCTGTGCAGCACTTCTCTGACCAGCCATCAAGCACTGGCTTCCAGAGGGCAGGAGACTGCACTGGACTTGAAACTGAGACAGATGCGAAATCCCAGTCCAGGGCCAGTGCTT
Organism: Platysteira castanea; assembly: GCA_013397175.1. Classification (NCBI taxonomy): domain Eukaryota; kingdom Metazoa; phylum Chordata; class Aves; order Passeriformes; genus Platysteira; species Platysteira castanea. Next base: position 410,392 of record VYXC01003160.1, on the reverse strand, counting down.
GGGGAACCTGGCAATGTGATGTTCAGAATACAGATGTGCCGGTATTTATTTCCACAGCAAAAACAGTCAAGATCGTTTTTTTCTTAGACTCTCTCCAGCTCTTTCCCATTCTCTTGCTGCTCCCTCACTGTGAAGAGCTATCTAGGTTCAACTCTTCTTCCTCTTATTGTTTTGGTAAATTAATTTTAACATCAATTAAGATTTTTCATCTGGCTCACAGTTCATGTCCACAACTAGTAAATGCAGGAGCAATGCAGAGGCTGTGCCTTGCAAGGAAGGGAACAAACAGCTATTTCTCAGGCAGCTATTTCTACTTCAGTCCACTTACTGTGTCAAGTAGTAAGCACAGTCTCACTGCTTCCAACATGACTTACTTGTGTCAGGCAGATTTCCATTCCCCACTTCAAAACCCTTCCTCAATCTCAGATACCTTTGCAGGGCTAGAGGTGGGCAGGTTTTAAACTGCATTCCTACCTATGGAGAGTTAGGTGACACTGTACTCTTTTCATATGGAAACTAGAACTATCACCTGGTCCAAGCTGCAAAAATTCAAAGAATTTGGGCAGGGCTTAAATAAAGTGAGAAAGCATCGCTTTGCTTTCCAACATAGCAAACAGTACTCAGAAGCCTGGAACAAAGCACAAACCTCCAGCTCCTTTGGCTGCCAGGAACCAGCTCCCCTCTCCATTTGCTGCAGCTCCAAAGGGTCTGGTTTCATGGCTGACATTGACCACTTTTTTGACAAGCTGCCATTAAAGTGGGCTGTCCCACTTTGAAGTTATCCTTCACCTCCCCCACTCTGCTACCTCCTTCTTCTCTTACCCTTAGGCTCAGTAGCAATCACCTCTGATCTGGCTGAAAACTCACTTTTCCATAGCACATGCAGGTACTGATCAAGAGTTCGTCCAACTGAGAAAAAGTAACAGACTAGCACAGTCAGACTGGACTATAGACTGTGAAACTGCATCTGGAGTGCGTCTTGTCCTAAGTAAATGGATGAATGGAGAACATTCAGCCCTCGCATATGCCGAAGTTAAATAAATTAGGTGCGAAACAAGATTTTGGAGGGTATTTGGAATCATCAGGGACTGTAAATTTGAATATACTTTATGTCACCCTCTGGCAAACTCCCTGGAATTCACTTTACAGACAGCAATTACACAATACATTTATTCACCCCTTTTGTATGGCTGCAGAAGTAGCAAAGTTTACAAGCCAAAAAGCAGATAAGCACTATATAAACTACATTAAGAGCTCTGGAGTGCATTATCCCCAATATACATATGTGAAATATTTTGCCTACTAATATCTTGTTGGGAAAGCAAAGCAAGCAGTAAATTAAATCGCAGTTAGCTTGACAGAAACAAGCATGTCTAGCTAGTATTTGTATTCTATTCTCTTCTAAGATTGGAAAGGTGGTGGTTGTTCTGGGCACTGCAGCTTCATGACAAATAAGCACCCTTACAAAACTGTTTTAAGGGTTCACATTAGAAGAGGTCATAGGAGAGCACGACCTATAAATCCATCACACAGGAAGGTCAGAGTGGAACAGACACCCGAGTGGGCTTTGCAGATACCTCACTCTGTGACAGCATGAGGACAATACTCAGCCCCAGAGGCATGCTCACCCAAAGGACACCCCTTTCTGTGTACTTGTGCACACTGCTCCAGCACTGATGAAGAACTTTGCTCTTTGCCTAGAGAGCTGTTTCTCTGGATGGGTTGTGCACCCTGAATACACACCTTCAATTCCCATAGCCTGACTGTGCCCAGTACAAACACTCCTCTACCTCAAGGCTCCCTGCTGCTGCCCCACTCAGAACCAGAGCAATGCTTGCTCAGGGGCTGCTGGAGCCTACTCCCAGTGGGAGGGTTTCCAAATAATCTCTGAAGGACAGTAACACCACCAAAATAGTCTCTACATGAAAGAGATGAAGGTAATTATTAAAATCTTACTAACAAAAAGTTTCAAAAGCTCTTTCCAGCAGCACGTCACTTTGTTAATGTATCAGACCATGAAAGCCAGCAACTCACCTAAGCAGAACAGCAATCTTCAATCCAAAGCATATGAGATCACTGAACACAATGGCAGATTAAGATGGGAACACATTTCCCTTCCCAGCGCCTGTTAACAAAGGTGAGGCAAGAAAAGAAAGGAAGAAGAGGAGGAGGTAGAATTTGGGATAGGGATTTATAGGTAGAAAAATATATCAAGAGTACTATAAGATTGCTTTAAACTCAAAGCAAAATTTAACAAAAAATAGTATGCTGTGATTTTATTCTCTGGTTAAACCCACACCAGAAACACACTACAAAATACTGCTGTACTACGCTTGCGGAGTTGAAAGAGTGTGGAGAAACGGTTATCTATAATTGCAAGTTTGTAGCGACATACTGAAAGCAAACATCAGAAGCTAAACATTACAGAAATACAGAAGAACCACTTTGAAGTGGTTCATCACTAGACTTGGTCCTGAAGAGATACTTGGGAGCACTCAGTCGGGGTGTGCTGACAGTGATTGCACCAGCACCTAAAACCAACACCAAGTCAAACACATGGTGGTAGTGCAGAAGAACATGGAATTGCAAATCATTTCTTTGATTCAAGTGCATTACATGCAAGTATCACAAACAGGATATACTGAAATCAGCACAAGTGGTCTTAAGGTAACATGTAAAAGCAACAAAAACCAAGATCCATTTAAAATCAGTTACCATCTTTGCAGCACTTGTCACCTTGCATCATCTGGGAACCACACTCACAGATCAGAGTTCTGTGGTGCGGGGGAGTTGTACAAACACAGCAGAAATACGGTCCCTTTCCCCAGTTCCCTGCAGGATACAAGCCCAGCAATAGAGTGCAGGAAGATGCAGGCAGTTGCACAGGCAGAGGGCAAGGCACCAGGCAGACTCTGCTCAGGCCAGCAGGCAGAGATCTTGGCACACCACGGTGCCCACCACATAGATCTCTGGCCACTGGCGCTCTAGGACTTCCTCCTCACCCTACTGACCACTCTGACCTTTACGGCAACAAGTACATTTTCAACCTTTCACACAGGTCTAGGACAAGTTAAGTATACAGACAGCAGTGGTGGAGGCTGACAGCATGCACAGGGGCCAAAGGGGTGAGAACATTTCTTCCCTCCTAGGCTAAATCCAAAGCACATTCTCTGATGAGAATGAATTTGTTCAATGAATTTGGCACCATTTCACGTGCCAGGTGCCATGGTGCAGACCTGCCTCTAACGCCAAGCACGACACAGGAATAAAAGACACTGTACATTAATTGCTCAAGAGCAAAATTAAAACCCTGCAAGGGGAGTGGGTTTTGGGTGGATGGATTTTGTGTTATTTTGGGGGGGGGAGGTTTGAGGATGTTGGTAGTAGTCATGTTTGGTTGGTCTGGGTTTTGTTGTTGTTTTGTGTTTTTTTTTTAAAAAAACCTCCTCCTTAGGCCAGAAAAACTTTTCATTTTTCTGACCCCATCACGGGCCAAATATTGCCTACAAATACCCTCCTCAGCTGCCCAGTACAGTACACCTTCCAAGTCATGGCTGGTAGCTGGGCAACGAGGTATTTTACCACTGCACAGCCTTTGCTTGCTGTACTTGCATGTACTTACCCACCCTCACTCCTCCTCTCCAGCAGGGCCCTTCATTTCAAAAGCTGCCCACACTTGATCCTCACCATGGCCCTCCTCCTCCCCAAGAAGGAAGAGCTCAAGTTACAAGACTTCATCTCAGGAGGTAAACACGAGGAAACAGAACAGAGGTCAGAGACAAGCATGCTGGCACTGCCCTCCTGTCGGGGTATAAAGGGGAGAGCAGGTGAAGCCCTCAGGAAAGCTGTCTCATTGCTCCCAAGACCAAAAGTGGCTGAGGAGTGCAGCGAGGGATGTGTCTGCCTGGAAAACCCAAGTTCTGCAGGAATGAATGTGCAGGGCCAGGAGCTGAAGTCCCTTGGCCTTGCCTATGAACCTAGTGATTTGGCAAGTGGAGGGACAGCACAGGCACCGCACGCTTGGACAAGAGGGTATCCTGACAGCAAGAAGACACTGAGCCTGCTGCAACCCTGTATAAACCAAGTGTTAAGTACTAATACATCACTCCTTCAATGCCACGAGTTGCCCTGAAAGTTCCACGCAACGCCACTGTCTTCTGCCACAGCTTGCAAAAAGAAGGCTCCTTTTTGACAGCAGATCACCACCCTAAGCTAGGCACAGCAGCTCACATCCATGGGGCTCTGACACATCACCCTGCTGTGGAAAGGCCACATGGCGCCAGCTGGGGCTTGGCACAAGAGGCAGTGTGGCAGCTGTGCCAGCCTTGCCCTGTGTCCCCTGCACCCAGCCCTGAGCCATCAGCAGTAACTACCTCTCACAGAACTGCAGGCAGAAGTTGTTCCAAGCTCTGCAATCAGAGGATATTCCGCTCCAAGTGCTTTAGTTACTGTAAGCAGTTCACTAATTACAGTAGTAATGATTGGATTATGGCCAGTTAACAGCTTTAAAGAAACAAGCCATTATAGGAGGGGGAGGGAAATACTCCTTTGGGTTTAGGATAGAAACAGATTTCAGCAGTCCACCCTGTAGGAGGCTGTTAGTAGCTGGCTGGGTCTGACTATTTGCAACATGCTGCAACAGCAAGGAGCTGCGTAATGTATCACTAAATGATATGCTGGCACATGAAAATTATCAGTGTTGGAGGAGGTGTGTTTGCAGTAACAGAAGGTCTTCTGTTAATGCGCTAATCCTGTCAGGTCCAAAACCTCTCCATGACTGCACCCATGGTGCAGGCAGGTGTGTGCATGCTAAGTTACTGACATGGTATCACGCCTAAGATGCTTTGTTTCAGCATGCAAGCCGTGAATACAGGCCTTTTGGAAAGTCTTAACAGAGACCTGCTAGCTTGAACCAAACAGCTGAATGCAACCACCCACACTACCAAAAGCCAAAGGCACTCACCAAAAAGAGCAGAAATTTCCTTTCACTAGCAATTGTTGCCAGCATTGGGAGGACCAGAAATCCATACAAGTAATGGGCAGGGAGGCTCCCTCCATACCTCACACATACACCTCCTCACTCTTTCATAGAGTCTGACTACAGAGCAGTCTGCAGAAAAGAAACAGGACCAATGGATCCCTGCAAGAAGTCCTATCCCAATGGTGCGACTGTAACATGAAGGACTGCCAGCTCTGGAAGATGAAGTTTTTTGTGGCCATGCCTTTTCTGAGAAAGGCAAGAAGACTCCCAGATACGAGGAAGGCAAGATTACCAGACACACAGCCTCTCCACCTTGAAGGGCACCTTCCATAAAAGAGGAAAGCAATATCTACTTTACAGAAGAAATCCCCAGTGTGTTCAAACCACAAAGAAGGCAACAATACTCATTCACAGGTGACTACCCTGATGGTAGTGCCAGCAGTATGCCATGGCCCTGTGGGTCAGGTAGCCCTGCCTAACCAAGAAAAGCCAATCCCTTGCACCACCACCAGCCACTTTTACGTCTCCTCGCCCTAGGAAAAGCAGGTCTCTACACCTCTTGCTAGCCCTCACCCCCAACAGCCAGCCCTCAGTGGTGACACACCACCACTGTACCACCTGCACAAGCTCTTCAGTTATTCCTCTTGCCCCCCTCAGCAGTATCTTGCTCTGCTTGGTCTCCTTGTTCTCTTTTCCCCTCAGAGGTCTTCAGCTGACAACTGGCAGAAACAGAGCTTGGTATCGCTGGCTGGAGGGTGAGGATTTCTGGCAAGAGAAAACCAGCGGATCTGGGCATTTTGCCCAGAGTGAGTTCACACTTGGCTCACCACAGCTGGAAATAGTCTCAGCTCTGGCCAGAGTTCCCCAACGGCCCAACAAAACCCTTGGGAAACAGCAAGTTTCCACACGCTGACCATTTTAAAACAGACTGAAACACTGGTGTTCATGACTGTACTCTCCCGCTCCCCAGCCAGCCCTCACTGCACAGCGCAGCCGCCTGCAAGGGCCGCTGCCAAAGGGCGCCTGACGAGCAAGCACTGACGAAGCACAGGGACTCTCGCTTTGTGCGCAGAACCAGGTGGGGCCAAGGCCCATGCTTCCTCTGGAGATGCTCCTCTTGTACAGCAACACCGCAAGCAGGGCTAGAGGGAAGGCAGAGGCTTGAACAAACATACCCCCACACTCCTCTTACCACCACACGCTTGCATCTGGGCTACTGCTCTCCCCTACTTCATAAGTGGGAGAGGTCTACATCTCCCAAACCCATGTTTGACACATAGGAAACTCACCCGGAAGCACACATATGCTTAAAACTTATTTTGGCTGCAGTCAAAGTTTTCCTTAGGAAATTAAGCATTTTCCGTTGTGATAAAGCCTGGCATAGATATGGTCTAAACAGCTCTAAATGGCCTCCTTTTTTTGGCGTTGTTTAGCAGCTAAGAAATTACCTTTTTTTTTTTCACCCGTGGAGTTAAATGTATTATCCCCAAGAAAGCTATAAAATTTAAATAAAAGAACTAACTTACCATGTACTGAAGGGTATATTTAAATAAAGTGAAGGGGATTACAGGTAAGTAAGTACTTGGGTAGCAAAAGAAACTTGGCTGCTGTAAAGGAATCTGGCCAGGAAACAGGGCTCTAGGATGTACACATCATTTTCCATGATGAAGAAAAGAGCACTCAGCTGGGATGCAGAGACCATACATGGTTCTCTCACTCTGTCTCATCTCTCAGAAGCCTTTACGGGCTAGCTCCTGCAGTGAAGCTGTAAGAGCACAACTTCCATTTACAGCAGCAGTGAAGTTCAAATGCTTAGCATCATATGCTGCAGTGAGGAGTAGAGAGTGCCCTGGCTGCCTGACCCAGAGGACATGGAAAGCAGAAGTCCTTCCTCCACTGCCAGTTGGCCTTGGTTCAGCACCTCTGTAGGACATGAGAGTCATCCTTAGCATTATAAAAGGAAACATCAGTATTCTGTGTGAAATTTCTCCAGCCATCCAGCACTGTGCTCACGGGAGCAGAGCAAACCAGTTTTGCCCATCCACGCTATGATAAATGACACATACAAGATTTCACATGGGTCCCTCTGAAAAATGAGGGCCATGCACAGGACACATGAGCAGAGCTCACCTGTGCTATCCTGAAGGGCAAGCCCTACACTGCAGCAGTGCACAATCACTGCCAAGTCAAGTAGACTGCCAAAGAACCAATCAGCTGATCCATCAAGTCATCCCTGCCTTCACATTAACCATATAAGCTATCTAGGAGGATGTGAAAAAAGTTGCTGCTTAAGAAGTCTATCCTCAGGCCCCACATGCCTATCAACTATCCACGCTGGTGCTCCCAGTAAGCCCTGGATTGCTGGTATTCAGAGACCTACTTGAAACAACTCCAACCTGACTAACAGACAGGTGGTATGGAGACACACATTAGTGGTGTTCACTGTAGTGAGTGTAGCCAAGATGTGGTCTTTTCACTTGCCGACATTTCCCATCTTGGCTCTAATTCAACAGAAAAATAACGGGTTTGCTGTCATTTCTCACCCCACAGGGTTGAACACATTTCCAGTCTACACAGACAGAATGACAAATCAAAGACTCACCTGGATGAAAGACCAAAATCCCCTGCTTATGCATGCATACCCCAACCCTGCCAGTGGGAGCTGTTTCAGAACACTGAGGATTGAGAATGTCTCTGCAGGGTCTCATTCACGCTGTAGTGCTTCAAAACAGCCATGGATTTGGAAGCAGAGTAAGAGAGGACAACCACAGGTAAAAGCATGAGGACAGCAAGCTGCAGTACAGATGAGAGTTGGCTTTCAAAGGCCCGATCCAGCCCTTACCAGTAAGATACACTGATTGCCAGCTGAATGGCCAAGACACAACGACAGGAAATCAGCATGGGGAAAAAATGGTTCTGCTTTACTGCCTAATAGAGAACCAAGAGGTTAAACTGGCACCAGGCCACACCACAAACGTACCAGTTCTGCTCTCATACAGTAGAGGAATGACAGCAGGGAAGGCAACGGCAGGACAGGAACAGGAAGGAAGTTTTTTTTAATTAATCATATATAAATGCTAGTGCTTTTGTTCACCTAAGCATTTTTTGGATTGGCCCAGGAAGTCCCCAGTTCTGTCTCAGGGATCTGAGTGACTATTGGGAACCTGTATGTCACTCTCACATACTGGGGTCAAAAACAAGAGGTGGGTGGTTCTACAGACTTCAACAGAAGGCTTTTCTGGCATGACTAACACCAGACAGCCAGCACTGCTGCTGACAAGTCTATCTCACCACTCCACCAACTCATCCCCGCAGATTCAATCTCTGAGTAACATGCTTCAGCCCCAAAATCCCAGAGTTAGAGCAAATCTTATGCCTCTGTGAAGAAAAGAGGACTGCCTTTCTTGCTGAGGTTGTTTTTCCCACCCTGGCAGTTGTGAAGCATAGGACACCTGCTTTTTCCCCCTTCAGGCACAGTTCACACACTGCTTTGATGGGATGAGAGGGTTTTATATTGCTATAGAAGATTTGTAGAAGTCATGCTAAGCACATTTCTTATGACAACCATCATGCTTCCAACAGTCACACACGGCAAGAAATCAGTTTTATATTCTCATACAGAAGAAGAGCAAACTGTTGCACCTCCTTCCGTCCTCCTCAAACACAATTTCTTAGACTGTACAAAATACCTCAAAATCACAGCAATACATCCAGCAAGCCCTTGGGGCAGACACAACACATTAAAGTGAGACCAGGCCATTGTATGTAGTATTTTTGCAGCTTCCCAGCATTTCCCCAGACAGTTCTCCAGCCTCTTCTCTACACTGACTGCTTTCTGCACCTCATTGTCAGAAAGAGCACAGCCATTCTCCAATAGCGTAAGCGCACTCCAGAGAACAGCCTAAGTGTCAGGCACAAGAGTGATAATCCATAGCCAGATGGAAAATACTCTCAGTCCTTCACCAGCACAGCCACGCAAGTTTTCACCATCTTTGTCACTGCTGCTTGTGCCAATCTTAGTGGCACAATGCTTTTAGTGGATTCCAATGAGTTGCCACAGAAGAGCAAACAGGCTCACAACCTGCCTGGGGAGGCCAACTGAAGCCTGCTCCTCCTCCACAATGCATCAGAGCTGCACCTCTCACACAGTACACATGAGAGAAGCAAAGTGCCTACAGCAGGAGTAGCTGGGACCTCAGGGCTAGGAAGACCCGGTACCATTCACTGGGTCACCACTGTAACATACACTGCTCCTAAAAATGTGATTCCAGTGTTCATGAACACTTTTACTGAACAGGTTTACTGTCCTACATTCTCAGTTACCACCCAGTTATACTTGAATTATACTCAGATGACACCATCTCATACAAAAGCACATGCTTCTGAGGGGACGAGTTCTCACCCAACACACAATAAAACCAGTTTCCAAACAGCTTCTACTTAAGGATGCCCTAAGGAGCATGCCACATGCCCCAAGCTATGAGCACTGCAAGTGGTCAGGGCAGGAAACAACTTTATCCTCTCCAGCCTTTGCACCTACTGCACTGAAAAAATGTCATTACTAAATCACATGCACAAGAATTTAAACTGGTTGCCTGAAGCAGTCAGCAAGAAATTCCCCAGACACACGTACTTTACATCACTGAGCTGGTAGCTGGATGCCTTTGAGGTGTTTCATCCTTCCCTAGAGGACTGGAAGGAAAAGTTCAGTACAGATTGGTGAGTACCATGTACTCATAAGCTGATCCTTGGGATCTGTTACAGACTCCCCCTGAAAGAATCTGCAGTCTCTTTTTTAACCCATGCCTGCTTTTTCCTTAAGACTCCCCCTTACACAGGATTCTGAATAGAAGGACAAATCACAGCAAAACATACATGCCTCATTCATCATCCACCATGAGGTTATAATGAATAATAATGTTCTTGTTAAAAAAAACCAAACACGCACATCCTGACGAAACCTGATCACAGAAAGTATGAGGCAGCTCCCACACTCAAGGACAAATAACTGATCTACAAAGCCAGATATTTCCAAAGCTCCCTACAACAACTTTTGATTTTAACGTTTTGGAAAGCAACTATCTGGCAACAAGCTACTTATGTTAAACAACAAAAGCTTGACCTGAAAGATAGGAAATATCTGATGACCTATACTGCCTGCCTGTTTGACTGCAGAAGAGCAGCTGAGCAAGCAGCCTTACATATTTCACCATTCTGCTTCTGTATCGATACCGGTCAGCGCGAAACAAGGCACATAGGATACTCAGGTACATCAGGGCCACCTTCCCTGCAGCACACCCACACTGCGGAGACCATGCAAGAACCATCCCTTCCTATGGCCCACACACAGTACTATGCAGTGTCACAGCAGGAGCCAAGCAACCCAGTGCAGTGCATTCATCAACAATGCACACTTATTTACCTCAGCGCTGAATCTAAGATGGCACTGAAAAGAAATTTTAGCAAACTTCAGTTTAGGAGTGGTATCACACCTTTTTGTGGGTCCACAGCAGTCACACTCATACCACCTGATCGGAGCATGCTTACCAGCAGGATTGGAGGTGGGGTGTTTCCATGACGGCCCTATTTGATGGGTACTTGCTATCATTAACAAACCCACTTCAGAGAGATGATTAGCACAGCAAAATTCAAATCAGAATGGCAGTAAGGCCTGCTGGGTGCAGACACAGTAGGGCCATGACTCCCGTGGCTTCTTAGGTGATGGGATCACCCTTGTATTTATGTGCACATTTACATGCAGTGCATGGCACAGAGTAGTGAGAGGGGTTTCAGGAGACTTGGGTAGGAGACTTGGGTTTCTAACAAGAAATCGCTGTAAGTTCATGAACAACTATACTTAGTAAGCACTTCTTTGGTGCAGAAAAAGTGCTCCCAAAGTCTGTGCTATCATTGCTTCTGCAGCACCATAAATCTGACCAATGCAGTTCTCTAAGCCAGAGATATCATTTACTGCCACATTGTCACAGAGATGCCAACGTGGCAAGGCAGAGCAGCAGTGGATAAAGCACAAGGCACATTAATTTCATCCATTTGATTTTTGATTTTTTTTTAATAAAGACAGGCATTACTATCATTCCTTAGAGCAATACAGTTGCATACGGCTGTCTTCTACACACTGCAAATGAACACCGCTTCCTACTCCTATTGTCAAGAAAGAAGCTGTCAGGTCAAAAATTCAGCATTTAAAGTTTCCCTGCCAGCTCTACAGTTGAGACAAGTTGCTTCAGGCCAGATTTTAAAATAAACCTGAATGAGGGGTACCTTGAGCAACGAGCTCATTAAATGAGAATGGCCCACATGAGAGAGCCTGCTGTATGCAGGACCTGAAGGCTGACCCCTACCAGCACCCCCAAACAAAGCCAGCTTCACCCCAGTGTTATTCCTGACACCAGGAGACAGTAGCCAGATTGTCCTTCTCACCACTACCCTTCACCTCATCTGTGAAGATGAGCCAGGCATGCTGAGCACCAAGTGGACCACCTAGTCCCTCACACCAAACCCAGCTCCTTCACCAGTCTGTCAGGAAAAGTTTGAATCCTGCAGCTGGTAACATCAGGAGACAGCAATGTCCTTGTGGGCACAAGTGACAACGTCTTGGCCACTAAACACCCACATATGTACTTTTTACATGGCAAGCTTGTCTATATTGACAGCTAGGTGAGTCCATGGCAATGGCTTTCAGCAAGTTCTGCTTTGTTAATCTGGGAAACAGCAGGATCAATCTTGTTATGCCTTGGCTAGTGCTACTTTGAGGCTTGACTCCAGACAGAAAAGAAGAGATGGCAGAGGAAAGAAAAGGCTGTTAGAAGAAACTGCTGAGATGAGTTCAACAGTTCAAACTACTGAGATGGAGTTCAAAGGAGAAAGCATTTTAATCCTCAGAAGAGACCCCCTGTTCCTGCACAAAAGATTGTGCAGAGGCTTATATCAGGTGAAAAGTAGCTGAATTTGTTCTGCACAATGGTTTTGGGGTGTTTTTTTGTTGTTTTGTTGTTGTTGTTGTTGTTGTTGTTGTTGTTGGGTTTTTTTAGTTTTTTCTTGCTGCTTAAGAATAGCAATACTGTGATGAGCTCCTTAAAAACTCTTAGAGAGTCACTTCTGATAGACATGAAAACTTGGCTTCACAGGAAAAGCTGCTCTCCTCCCAGGAACTGCCACTTTATCCATACTGCATTGTAAAATAGCAGCTTCCCAGGAAGGAGCAGGTAGGTGAAACCAGTGCTTCTTCTCTGTATCATATTCAAGAGGCCAACTTTCAGCCCACAAATATGAAATTCATTCTGCAGTTTGCCTATTCACCCATTTCAAAGCACCATCCCAGACAGCAAAGGTTGTAATACCTGTCTCAGCACAGGTAGGAAACCTGCAAACCAGTTCCCAAAAACTCAGCAAACTTGTCCTTATAATGCTCCTGTAGAGGCCATTACTAAAATTCAGTAGATCTTCCCACTTCTGACATCTGCCGTGAGTTCTGCTGAGCCCATGCAGCCAGGAGAAGGCGAGCTGGACTTATTTGATATTTGAATAACATTACTAGACTGCTCACTTCCCAACTCTCAGTCAGTCCCAGCTGCACAAAGCCTGGCAGGACAGTAATATGGCACAGCGATCCAGAGCCTACAGAGCCAGGACATGAGGGGCTGGGTTGGAAACAGCTGGCAAGACACAGACACTTCTTGCACAGGCATTTGCTTGCTGCATTACTGGCCATGCCATCACTTTAGACATGCTGTTCTTGCTCCTAGAGAGGGCCCAAGAAGCGAAGTTTCAAGTCTGCCTCACCAGCTGGCCTTAGTGTTATAAATAATGACAATAATTCAGTAGTACTTAAATCAGACTGCAGTGAAGAAAAACCTCAAACACAAGTCAACAAGAAAAGACTGAGCCTGAAAAGAATCTACAGGAATATCTGGTAGGCATAAATCTCTCCTTTTCATCTCAGTAAGCTATCAACTAACACGTACTGTACTGAACATTTAATTACTGCAATGATTTAATTTCACAGGGAAGAAGGACTAACAGTTTTACTACACCACACTTTGCAGGTTTTCACTTGGTAGATACTGTTACCTCCCTACCTCGGAAGAAAAAGCTCCAATACCCCAACAGAGCTTTTGGTCACATTCAGACCTCCAGAAGAACAAGACTCTCCCTCAATATCTGCATTGCCTGCCCAGGCCAGGGTACAATCTCCAATCCCTCTGAGGAGACACTAGCCTGATGGACTGCAACTGGGAAGAGCCATCACTCCCAGACCTGATCTTCATAACTACAGACACCAGAGGGGTGGGTCACCATGAAACTTTGAGCTTGCACTCACTGCAGCAGGGAACAGCTTCAGCTCTCCAACAGCAGGAAGAGAAACAACAAAGTGATCCCACCACCAGTGACACACATTTAACTATACAGAGTAATCCAGTCCAGTAAGCTGGAGAGTGACTCCCAGCACATCAGATTCAACTGGTAGCTGTCGACTGGCACAAGAAGTTGGCTTTGATTATTTTGAAACAGATGTATTCATTACTTAAAACTCCCTCTTGGCTTCTTCCCTCTGCCCAAGTAACCCAAGTTAACAGAGCAGCTCTCTGTCACCCTCTTGTGATAGGACCAAGAGGACTTAAAATCTCCAGCAAAAAGGCAATACTAAAAAAGCACACTATTTACAGCATGTACTACAACCTTGGGTTTGAGACTTCTTTTGAGTCCAAAGGTTCCACTCCTGCTTCTGACAACCAAATCAGTGTCCCCCTACTCATAAAATATTTTATCTCACCCTGCACCATAAAAGGCAGAAAACCCCACAGCATGACAATCATTTCCCTTCACAGCCTGTCAGCAAGGCTGGCGATCTTGCCCTGGGCCCCAATAGCTGTTTCTAGATGTATTGGCCAGATACAGGCATAGGACTGGAAAAAGAGATTGCAGCCAGGCAGATCTTTTGAAAAGTAAGAAACTTCCCTCCTCAAAGGAATAGAGCTCTGACTTCCGATAAGCCATCCAGCACTCACAGCCAAAACCAAGACTGCATTCCTCGCTTTTCCTTTGCTGAAATATAACCTCATACATTATAACCTCTTTCTGCAGTAAATGCCCTTGTTTGTATACTTTAGTTCTCATGCTGTCTACTCTCAGCACTCAAGTCCCTGAGCAAGGAAACCACTGACAGCAGCTCTATAGCTATCACCTTCAATTAACTCATCAGACTCCAGGGGAAGAACTCAGTGGCACCATTTCAGACAGCTCTGAACAGGAAAACCTGACAATCTTTGATCTGGAGGAGGAGGAGGGGAAGAGGAGAAGGGTTAAAGAGGAATAATCATCTTCTCACTGTTGTGCTCTCCTTCCCAATCGTTCCCAGCTTCCTACAGAAGGCTCTGCACCTCAGGCTACATTATGTATGTTAATATATCATTTTGGCCTAAAAAAGCAGTATCATCTCCCCTCTCACAGAAGGTCTGGGGCTCTTCTGCCTGCTCACAGCACGGGCAGAGCAAGGCACGATTCAAAACACAAGCCCAGAGAGAACGAGGGACTGGCTGGGAAGCCGGCGGGAGCCTGCTGCACCCCGAAGTGCCCCTGCCATGCCAGCGTGAGTGTTGTTCCAAATTCTTCTTTACTGTTGTCTGATGAAGTGACTAAAACGGAAATGTTTCGGGGATTAGGATTCCTGAGTGATCTAATATAGGATGCCTTTGGTTTAAAGGAGGAGGGGAAAAAAGATACCACTAGCGAGCAGCGAGGCTGCAGCTCCTCCTGAGCTCCCCTCCCCACCGCCATCCTTTCGGTTTAAAAAGGGCCGAATGTTACCATTTTTGGACATGAGCTCCGCGCAAGCCCTGCCCTAAACCACACCATTCAAACCAGAAGGCAGTTACTGTCCCGCCGCCGGCCGGCGGGGCCGGCGCACGGGCGGTGGCGGGGGTGCGGGGGGA
>VYXC01003160.1:290409-395349 GCA_013397175.1 Platysteira castanea | reverse complement strand
GGCGCCCGCTCCCACCTCTCCGCCTCGGCCGCGCGCAGCGCACGGGGGCGAGACGCCCCACCCACCGCCCGCCTCCGCGCCTCTCATTGGCCGCGATCCGCGCGGCCGAGCCCGGGCCCCCGAGGGAGAGCCCCTCGCTCATTGGTTGTCACGTGCGTCCGTCACGAGATCCGTGTGCCGCGATAGGCGGTTTGCGGCAGCCCCGCCGTGCTCGCGGCCCCGCCCGACATCTCCCCGGCGCGGGGCTGAGGCCGCGGCGGGTGCGCTGGGCTCGTGCCGTGCCGTGCGAGGAAGCTCCGCGCCACTTTCGGAGCATTTGTCTTACAGGGGCTCCACGGCTCGATGGGGCGCGGGGGCCCAGGAACCTGTACTGGGCGCGCCCTAACGGGCGGATCGGGGCGGCATTTTGTCACAGAATCACAGAATACTCTGAGTTGGAAGAGACCCACAAGGATCATCGAGTCCAAATCCTGGCCCTCCACAGGACACCCCAAGAGTCACACCTTGTGCCTGAGAAAATTGGCCAAACGCTTCTTGAACTCTGTCAGATCTAGTGCTGTGACCACTTCTCTGGGGAGCCTGTTGCAGTGCCCAACCATCCTCTGGGTGAAGAACCTTTTCCTAATATCCAGCCTAGACTTTCCCTGATGAAACTTGAGGTGCATCAAATGCTGTCACTGTGAGGATGTTTTCATGTGGCACAGCTGGTGGCCCATCCTGCCAGCCCCGAAGTGAGGGTGCTCAGTCAGAGCCCCACAGTCCTGCTGCCCGACTCAAAACCCAGCTTCCTTCTGGGGTCATGCAGGTGTGCCCACACCCAGGGTGCAAAAAGAAAGGGCTGTGTTATCCTGTTCCTGGCTGGTAACCGCTGGTCAAGGCTGGGATGGCCAGCACTGGCAGCCTGAGTCCTCACACCCGCAGTCAGCAGGTGCAGCCGTGGGGCATCCAGTGCCGCGTCAGGGCCTCCCAGACACACCTGCTGCTGTCTGCCCACAAATATCCTGTTTGACAGGAAAACGCTAAACTAAAGTGCGTTTGGCTCATCTAGCAGCTTCCTAGAAGGGAAACGCAACGTGTTAAGGAGTGTACCAACACGCAAACGCTTGATATGGGCTTCCATCAGCTAAACAAGTGGGGGGGTGGGGGGGAGGGACAGCGGCATTGTTTGTTCCCCCTGTAGTCTCGCTGAGAAGCACTATGGCATCTCACAAAAGTGAGAGGAAGCCCAAGGAAACACTGCTCCACAACTCATGCAGGGCAGAGTGAGCTTGTGTCCCAATTCATCCGATACAGAGGAAGCAGAGTGTTTGGGGCCCAGGAATGTGGCAGAGGGGGTAGCTGAGAATGGACTGGAAAGATGCTGTGAAGCACCAGGTTGAATTGAGCTGAAATGTTCCACATCAAGATGGATTTAGCCCTGAATTACACCAATGAGCTTCACTTGCAAAAAACAGGAATATTTTTTCCTGTCTTAACCAACATCGGAGGTGAAATTGGATATATTATTTCACTTCTTGGCAGAAATAACTGTGCAGACTATGATGGGCAGATGTATGTGTATGGTACTCTGTCTTCGTGTGTCATATGATGCTCCTTACGTACAACTTGCTGACATCAAAACCAGAAATATAACTATCAGAATTATAACTGTTCTGCACCATTCAGAGACTTGTATTCACTCTACCATGCACCACTCAAGATGAAGAAAGATTATTTAAATATGTAAATACTTTAACATTCATCATTTTGAAGAGCAAGGGCCAATTTTTATTTCTTACAACCATTCGATGAACCCCCAGTAACCGAAACTGTGAACCAACAGCTACAGCCTAATCACATGATAGAGACAACAAAGATGTCTAAAAGTTTTGTACCTACTGCTTTTTATTATTTACGAAGACACTTTCCAGCTGAGGAATCTGGAAGAATATGGGAACTGGTAGAGATCTGGGGGGGAAAAATGAGGGAAAAAAACACATTCCTTGAAAGAAGTTTTAGGTTTTCTGTTTCAAAGCAGGGGGTCATCCTTGCTTCGCCACCCTTATATTTTAAGAGCCCATTGTTGAAAGCCACTTTTCAGGCCTTCACAAATGTGGTGAGGGTCTCAGATGCCTTTTAGTTAGTGGGGATTTTCAGCATTTCCCAGGAAATGCTCAGCACCATGGAGATTCAAGCCCTAAGACACGCAGTGGGTTTCTGTGAGGCTGAATCTTCTAGATGCTGCCTCTTTGGTTACTTGGAGTTGAGTCACAAAGGAACTATCCCCATACTCATAAAGTTACTAATCCTACCTATGTAAAATACATCCAGTGATCACTTACAGAGTCTGGTGATACTATAAATAGAAAAATGTTTTTAGTTGCCAATATCCTGTTCATGTACCTATTTCTTCTTGCACAGGGCAAAGGATGGATTAGACAATTTAATATACAACACAAGTGCAACAAACTGTTATAAAATCAAGAACTACTGTGAGGTTTCTAGTGTATTAGGGCCTCACTCCTAATTGTCCCTGACATTTGTATTTCTAACTTCATCATCCTTGCTTCTCAAAGTTCTTTCTTGGATTTCTGGGAAATATCTTAATTTTTCACTCCTAAGCCCATGCCAACTATTAGCTTTTTACAAACTCCTTAACAAAAGGAAGTGAGTGTTCTTGGCCAGAGTTTTGTGAACTTACGAGCAATAGTGAGGGGGGGAACAAAGACTGTTTCCAAACTTGGGATAGTTCCCGGATCCACTTGATCTTTGCCCTTGCGAAGAGTTGTACCGGCACCACAAAGGAGAAGAGATGAGCTTGCAGTGGGAGAGGGGAGCACAGCAGCAACAGGAGCTACAGAGACTGGTGCTGCTGATGGGAGAGGTGCCTGTAACTCCAGCAGTACTCTGGTTTTCCATACTTTCTTTCTTAATCCTAGAGTTCTCTTCTCTGTACAAGATTGCTTCTGATTTCCATGGGCATTATTCCAACCCTGCTGGACCAAGTGGGTCTCCAATAAAGTCTTTCTGATCCAATGAAGGGAGAGTCGGCTTCCTGCAGGGCAAGGGGCAGAGTCACCGTGGGAACGGTTGGACGTACATCCTACTTCTTCAGCCTGCAACAGATGAAAAGAGGAAGAAGCCCAAAGGCATTAGGGTATTTCTGGTTACTGTTTGCTGCTCATTCTCTTTGTGCTTTGCATATTAGCTACAAGTCCTGAGCTTCCCTGGGGACATATCTGTTTTCTTGCCAAGAACATCCATAAGCTTCTGTAATGAGGCCCTGCAGGTGAGCTCAGTCACTGTACAACAATGAACAAAGCTGTATTGGAATGGCCCTCGACTTTTGTTTTGGGAGGTCTCACAGCCAAGTTTCAGCGCTTATATTCTGCAGAAGCACAAAAACTTTGTTGTTCAGAGATTTGGCACTTAAATTTGAACTGCAAATTGGGCTGTCATAGTAGAGAATTCAACAAGTTAAATTCTTTTTCATAATTTCTATGTCACCAATCCAGGACATACTGCCAGTAAGAACTCAAGTCCTGGGAAATGCGGACATTAATTTGGTTGAGCTCAGTGGGGTATATCATGCTTCATGGGGTCTAGGGAGGAAGGGTCTTGTGCCCAGGGATTGGTTAGAACTTGTGCTTTTAAGAAGTGTTGTGGAATAATTGCCATGGTCTTCCAGGGATAGGTGCAAGTGAGGGGGGAAAAAAAAAAGGAACAACCAAGATAGAAATGCTGTGTTTGGACAAAAAAAAAAAAAAAAAAAAAAAAAAAAGGGGACCCAAATGAAGCTCCCTAGTACAAAATGTCTTCTTTCCTTCAGGGCCTCTTCACCCAAGTTGTGTTTCCTCTTCTACTAGGACCCTACCATCCTAAGTCCTCTTTCCCTTTACTTCCCTTCCCAATTACCTGATCTTCCAAAATTGGCTCTCCAGTCCTTCACTCTAAACTGTGGGATTGCACAAGTACCTGAAGAGGGTATTATCTCCTCCTTCTGCTGAAGTCAGGCATGCTGAAGTCAGAGCAGGAGCTTTAAGGTCCAAGTGACTTATAGAGCAGTCTTCATATATATTTGCTAATATTGTTTGATGTGTGTCATTTGGCGAAAATGATTTTTTTTCCTGTAAAAATCCTGATTTTACTTTTCTAGCAGAGTATACCCTAGATTGTTCCCTTTGCTTTCACAGCGCCACTTGAACAACAATAGAATCAAGAATTACACCTCTAGTCCCATATTCCTGTTATCACGTACCCCTATCTACTTTCATCCTTTAAGGAGTACTTGACCAAAACTGCCCATATAATGCCCCCTTTTCTCCCTCACTTTATTGCTGAAGGGAAAGGTGTTTGCTGCTCAGAAGTGCACATGAGCATCATGCACCCCAAGCAACTTGGGCAGCTGCTGAGCTGGTTCTGCAGAGGGACAAAGGGAGTAAAACCATCCAGTGGCACTGACAGAATGATGTTAGATGCCCATGGAACACATTGTAGAGTGAAATGACCGCCTCACTGGGGTTACTACCCTTATTCTATGATATGGGCATAGAGACCTTCAGTCACTCATTTTAAGTACTTCTCATTTTCATGTTTTGCCTCCAAGTTGCCCTTTACTGAGGGGCAGGTCTTTGTGGGCTTTTTTTGCTCAGTCTTTTTGGTTTTCTGTGTCAGTCTTTAAAGGACATTCCATTTCACAGTGCTGACACAGTATCTGTCTGGCCCCAACAATAAGGAGACTCAGAAACCAGAGAAGTTAAGACAATGGCATTTTCCATGTTCTTACAAGAATTAAAGTGTAGAAGAGAGCACACTTTAAACTGGACACCATAAGTGCACAAATCCCTGACAACTTGTGTATCCCTGTACAAACCAAAGGCTTGATCCAGGCCATGCTCAGTGCCATCTCTCCTGGTGGAGGCAGAGGAAGGGGCTGCCTTGAGGCACAGGGGTGCAGCAGCTGCTGCAGAAGCTACACACCTCCCTGAGCAGAGCTCTGAAAGGCAAAGCCAACCAGTGCCTTCTACATGGTAGCAAGAAGACAGGAGAACCTGCTTACGTCTGGAGACTGCAAATGAAATATAGGATGGCTCCTTCCTGGTGCCACCAAGAGGGAGACTTAGGTTTGAGTCTCTTGTTCTCACTCTCTGATTGAGCAGAGCTTGCCTGATGACGTGCCTGTGGCTTAAAGATGCAAGAGGCAGAATTTGTTGCTTGTCCCACTTCCCAGGCACCAAAACTGACCATGGAACAAGTGTGACAAGCTTTAGAGGTAAATGTTGTGAAGTTTTTCTGGAAAGGGAACAGCTGCAACACAGTAGGAGAAAAGCAAGCACAGGGATTAGTCTCTTTCCGGCTCCAACCTTGCCTTCATAGAAAATCTTTTTTTATACAAGAGTCACTGAGCTCTCAGACCTATCATTATTTAGCTCCAGCTTAAAAACTTCACTTAAAATCCATTCACTTTGATGCTCTCCATAATTGCAAGTCTGCTATTTTGTAGTACAGTGCTTGAAAAAAAACCAGCCCTCCCCCATCTTCAAGTATATCATTTGTACAGTGGTATCCTCAGCCTGTTTTCAAGCAGAACTCCTTACTGGCCATGGCTTGGAATCACTTTCCAGAGAGAAAGCCAACAAACATTTCATTTCTTCTGAGCAAGGCAGCTGCCTCATCATACTTCAGCAACAACACACTGCACTGGCTTCCTTCCCACATGGCTCTGCCACTGACCTGCGAGTCTAACACTGCCCAGAGCAGCAATATAATTGCTACGCCATCCGTCACTGCTCTGGGATGCGCTGGGTCCCTTACAGATACAGCCAGTATAGGTAGGGCATGCAGCTGTAGGTCACAGTTGTTTCAATAGTGGGTCAGCAATCCCTGCCTGAACAAACCCATGACTGTGCTCAGATATGTTTAGAGCAAAGCACTTCGAGGGTGCTCACTCAAGATTTTACATGCTGCTGCAGTGGTCTGTAGCTGTATGCAGACCCCAGGCTCCATCCATCCATCCATGGGACAGTTTTGCATAAAAGAAGCATTCCTGGGGGAAGATCTGCAGGATTCTGCCACGGAAATGCAATGCCAGAGAGCTCAGTGCTGTGGTCACACAGCCCCTCCATCCCTGACAGGTTGCAGAGAGCTGGTGTAAGACCTGATCATGCATGAAGTTCACTTGCTCATACTTTTTGTTCCATGAATGATACAGGCCTGGAATAATCCTGTAGGGGAAACCATGGAGGGTGATGGATGGTAGAAATTTGATACAACGCAAAATGCAATACAAGCAGGCCAGGCATGTACTGCAGTCTTTAATTCTTTGTGGGGAAGTGCGTGGTGTGAGAGCTGAGGCTACGTGAGTTCTATATGCAGAGCAAACACGGGTGAGCACACATCAACAGATCTGGAGCAGACTGTACTGTCAGCAGCCAGGGAATGCTGTGCAGTTGCAGTGGCATGGCGAGGTATGAATGCTATGCAGGCAGATGGTAATGCCAGAGCTGCAGCTCTCTCAGGCCTTTCCCCAGGAAATCCATGTCCAGAAGTGCGTACACAAATTAGCATCATTTGTAGAACAGGAGAAGCAAGCCTTCTGTCCTCCTCAGCATTTGTAAGGCTGTGGATGGAGTCCTGTGTCTGCCTCTGGGTGCCAGTTTTTAAGACAGATACACATCAGCTGGAGAGAGTCCAAAGGAGAAGTAACAAGAAGTCTCAGAGGTCTAGAAAACCCGACCTTTGAGAGGAGACTGGAAGAAGCAGGCTTTGTTTAGTCTAGGGAAGAAAAAATTTAAGTGAGACACAGTACCAGTCCTCAAATATGTAGAAGTTTACTGCAAAGAGTAACACATTCCACCATTTGCCGTGGCCACTGGGGAATCTGCAAGGATAGCAAAGCACTTGAGGAGGCCACCAAAGGAAGCTGCTGAATTTCCACTGCTGGAGATTTTAAAGAACAAGTAGGACAGTTATAAGAAAGGCTGAACTTTAGGGACCATCAACCCCACCATGAGCTTGGAAGATGAACCCTGTGTCACCTTGTGTGATCTCCTCCAGCTGGGTTTCATATTGTGCAATACTGTCAGCTTCAGAGACAGTACCATGAAGCAACATGATTGTAAAGAGACTAATGATTGAGGAAAATTATTTACAACTGTAGGAAAATAAAAATGTAATATCAGACATATGGAACCTGACCTAGACAGTCTCATCAGACACCCATCTGTAAAGCACATTGCAGCAGAACTGCTGCGGGAACTTGACTCAGCTGAGAGAGGTGAGTAAGGTGAAAGGGGCTGTGGGAAAAAATACATTTATACACACTTACATGGACAAAAACTGCTTTAAATCCACTTCCAGCTGCCTCATAAAGGAAGTGGCAGTTCTCTGTGTTACAGCTACCATCAAAACTCACCATCAGTATTCCAAATCCTGAGAGGAGATGCTTCAGTCCTGGTTTTGGCTTTTAAATGCACCTCTCATGGCCTCCCCATCTCCTTATGCTTTTAGCATCAAGTGTTTATTTCAACAGTTAGATGGGTCACAGTGTCATCAAACTGCAAACTATATTCACAATCCATACTTGGGTATGGAGTCACAATGACAGATACTTCATAAAGGGCTAAGAAAATGCAGATCCATGTGACTCTGGAGAGGCCCGTCCTCATCATAGTGCACCAACAGTACACGAATGCTCTAAAATGCTCTAAACTAAAACTAAGTGTGAAGGGAATTGATTGATTCTTACCTATTGTCTATGGTCTTCAGGATGCTAATCAAGGCTCCTGTAGTATCATCTAGTGCTTCTAAGGCTGCCCTGGGAGACCTGAGAGAAACACCTGAGATTTCCAGTTTCTTCTGTACAATGCCAAAACACCTGCCTCCATCAACAGCAGAGGTGGCACGGCTTAGCACAGCGTGGTGTGGAGGAAGAGCTCACTCCCTTTAGAAGAGTGGTTTGTACAGCTGAAAAACATACCAAGAGCCTTCCAGGCATGTCAGCTTGTTCTCAGCACACAGTGGTCCAGCAGTGAGTGGGGGACATGATACGGAGTCAGTGAGGCTGGGATCCAAATTCAGACTTCTCTCAGAATTGGAGCAGGACCCTCACGCTGAGCCTAAAGTCACTGCTCCATTAGCTTGCTTCCCAAAATACACTTCCCAGAGCCAAAAGCTATCCATTGTACAAAGAGGTATGGCTACAGGCTTTGCTTGAAGAAGTCCCTTCACCCCACTTCTCTGGAGGGTTCAGGGAGCACCTGGGTGGTTGGCAGCCTGCCTGTCTCTGCAGAACAGGTTAAGCTTCTGCACTCCACAAGCAAAAACTGCTGCATAGAAGCAGGTATGGGTTATGCATGCCTTTGTACAGAAAATCACCTTGTGTTCATTATTCTTGTCTCCTGACTAGCTCATTTTCCTGGCTGTTTCTTCTCTGTACAGTGGGAGCAACTCTGCACAGCTACTGGAAATCAAACTGCGCAGTGCAAAGTTACCTCTTGTATCAGAAAGCTTCTTTGGAAAGCAGCAGAGAACCTCATACCTTTACATTTGCAGTGGCTCCACTTTGAGGCAGGTGATACTTGTGGAGCAGTATGTCCAGTGCTGTAAGACAAGCGAGGACAATGCCGCTGGGCAGCACCAACAGCATACAGCAGGGGCAGCCGCTCAGCAGGCAACCTAGGTAAACTGCTATCCCCAGCTTCCTTTAATCTCCTCTCCAAGAGGAGGCTCCAAAGCAGCTGTGCAAGCCCTGGGCTCCCTGGCAGTGCTTTGACTCTCTGAGCCATGACTACCTGCTTGTGCCTTCCCTCCAAGCCTCTCATAAAATTAGCTTTGATACACAGCAAGTAAAGAGGGATGTGAGAAATGCAGACAGTGGCATTTTGAGACCAAGGGAAGGAGGCTCTCGGGGCAGCCCAGCCACCACCTCATTCAGGCCGGGTTGCTGCCTGTGTGCATGTTCCACCTGTGCTCCCTGTGGCTGTAGCCCAGCAGTCAGGGCCAGAGATCATCTTTACCATTTAGAGTTTACCCCATAAACAGGTCTTCTCCCATCCCTAGGAGCTCTTTCCAGGACATCCTGCTCTCCATTTATATATTCTGCTTTTTAATTATTTTTTTCCTTTGAGAAAGCCTAAGATATTTCTTCAATAGCAGAGAGGGAGATGAAGTGGCTGAGGAGTAATAAAATATAGAGTGGTGGAGCAGACCTCACATTAAGCCTTAAGTCCACGTGTCAAAACATCAGTCTCATGTCTTTTGTTGGACCAACAAATTAACCCCAGTGGACTGGTACATGTTTCTTTCCTGACTATTAAAAATTTATTATTTATTTATTTTTTTACAAGGCAAGCATCAAGCAGTGGCCTTCCCTGTAGTTGTGCTCCTGTCCCAGGAAGGACATGTACTTCCACGTGCATGGGGGTGCCTGGGAATCAAACTGTAGGCTTTTTACATGACAGCTTTAAGCAGGGCTTAGTGTGGCTGCTGTCCAGCCCAGCAGTCAGTGACCCTGACTGGGTCTCCTGGATGAGTGACGCACACGAGCCGGATCACGGCAGCACTGGTGGACTGGACTCCCCTCTGATCACTCTGTCTCTCCCCGAGCCCAGCGGTGGCTGGTGCTTGGTGTAGGGACAAAAGCCGAGAGTCCCTGGTGGGCCATGCCCCCCCCACCTCCAGGCTTCCCCACCCTGGGCTGTGCCTGGCCCCACGGCGCCTGGCCGGGAGCTTGAAGGTTTCCACAGCCATCTACGGTCAGGCTGGTTCCCGTGGGCCGGCTCGCCCCCCCGCAGGAGAGGTGGAACCCTTCCAGCCTTGTAAGGAGCGGCAGCGGGGGCGATGCCGTCCCGCCGGCAGAGGGTCCCCGGCTCCGCCGGCAGCGAGGTGCTGGCTCCCCGGGGCACCTCCTCCCTCTACGGCTGCAGCGCCCGGCTCTCCCTCCCGAGCCAGCGCAGAGGCCCTTGGAACCTAAGCTGTGCAACGGAGGGCCAAACCCCAACCGGGTGCAAGAGGAAGAAACACCGAGTGGGGAATTTGGGGCTGGGCTCGTTGCTTGACCTGTGCGCTGTGTAGATAAAGGTGCGCTGCTGTATATTGTCCCCCAAGACACAGGCAGAAAGCAGCGGTGCTCTCCTCTCTGGAAAGTGAAAGCTGCCCTTACAGTTCCCCTTGGTCTTCCCCTGCTGAAAAAGGAGAGCCACTTGTTAATATAAAGGAAGATGTGGTTTTTTCTTGTGTTCTGGCGAACAGCGAACTGACCATCACTGTTCCTGGCCAAAACTACCCTGAACATCCCGACCCCATCCTGTTCACAGGGCAGTAGTAGATGGGGTTTCAGCACTCTCAACTGGCTGGGAAGCAGCCTGCATGGCAACAGCAGCCTGGCCCCTGACCCTGTATATTTAGTGAAAGCTGTGCTGTAGGAGAGCTTGGCAGCTGTGGTGATGAAGTAGGAGCCTCATCATAGGCAGAATGGTTCTGGCCTTGGGGCTGACACAGTGGGGCCTACTCCCAGTTGGACCCACTTGGGAAGAGGTTGTTGCAGCCCTGGCATGTGCGTAGTACGTCTCCTCTGGCACTGAATCACTGGCCTTGTCTCACCTGTCCCACACAAGCCTTGGCTGAAAACACACTGAATGGCAAACACCTGCTTTTCTTCAATCTGCGGAGAAGAGTTGGAATCCATTTTCATGAAAATGGCCAGAGAAAGGCTAAAGGCTGAAGTGTTATCTCCCCATCCCAAGCAGCAATATGTTACCTCGTGGCAGTCATATCTTCCAGAGAAATGAACCTTACAAAGAGAAGTGTCAGCCAGCTGTCATTTGGAAGAACAGAGCCAGTATCACCTGCAGAAGCAGCCCTGTAGCTGGTGTGCATCCAGCATTTTTCCACTCAGTGAAGGCCATTTCTCCAGCTAGGATGCTTGTTACCATGGTCTCCTCCATCTTAGCATTTTGGTGATATGCAGCCTGATATATCTTGCTTATACTCACAGCTCTGAGAAGCTGATCCCAAGTAGTCACCACTGCCTCAAAGCTGTTGGACAAGAAGTAAGGACATCCCCATCTGGGGGAAAGAGAGATGACAAGAATGAGCCACAAGGTCAGTGCACTGGACTCTTTCTCTCAATTACTTAATCTCTAGCTTCTTTTTTAAAAATTACATCATCTCACAGGGTATTTTTTTTTAATTGCAGTAATTCCTGTGATATCCGATGTTGCAGATATTGGGAAATAGAGTTATAATCAGGGACAGCAGAAGGTCTCCCACTGTTGGTGGCAGTGCATGGACCACGGGGCAGAAAAAATCATCGAGGATTTTTGTCTTGCCATAATCACTGTGCAGGTTATGCACACTGTACCCAAATGGTTATGGCTAGAGAAGCTGAGCTAATGAAGCATGAACCTCAGAAAACTTCCTTGTACTGTTGTGGTAAAGAGCCATGGATACTCTACTCTCTCTTGTAAGGTTGAGCTGAAAAAAACATCTTTCAGGTACTGCATCAGCCAGGACTTTGAAAAGTAGTGATGAAAACAAAAGTCTGGGAGGAAAAGAAAGTGACCTGGTCTTACTATAAGACTTGGCAGCTCTGGGGCTGACTTTTTGGCACTGTCTGTTCCTCTGAACACCCCTCTGACACTTGACATCTCTGGGCCACACTGTTCACAGCACTGCAGTCTAGCAGACTAGGAATTGGAAATGCCAAGGTCCTGAGATTTTGTGAAATATCCTGGTTATTTCTTATGAAGTCCCATTCCATATCCTACACTTTTATAAATTAACTTAGACAATTCGCAAGATAACCCACAGGCAAGAGCCCTAGATTATAATCTTCCTTTATAGCAACACCCACATAAAAGAAAAACCCTCGTGGCACAGTCTACCTGTCTGTGTATAAAGGTGGTTTGCTCCTTTCTGAATGGTGAGTATTTTCTGAAGGGGAAAATGTGAAAAAATTAAGAGAGCTGCCAATTGTGTGAAATGAACTGACAATATTTGTATGGGAAATAGAGTGAAATATATTCCTTTCCACTTCAAATCATTACAATTACAGATATGCACAGTACTAATGGTCACAGCCATCTCAGGTATAGAGCCAGCAATGTGCTCTACAAGAAGCATTTCTAGCTCCCTGCTAATAGACCTCCACCCAGAGCTAATGAAGCATATTTTAATCCCTGTTTCTTTCAGACCCAAGCATATCTAAGTGCATCTCAGGTACCTCAAGTATGTGCTACCCTGAAGAATAATGGAAATCAAAACCAAAAAGGTGTGAATATTTGACAAAGAACACAAGAGAACTTACATGCAAATTACACTTTTGCAAACCTTTGCCAAGGCAGTGCCAAATTCAGCCCTAGCACTGCACAAATATATATTAACTTGGTTGATTAAGGGGGTTTGTTGAAAAGCTATGGTTAAGTCCTGTCCTGACAGCACCTTGTTGAGACGTCCTGTGACAGGACAGAAGACAAAATTTGGAAATAATTTTCATCATATGTGTGCGTAGACTCTGTTCCACATATTCATAATTTCTGGAACATACTGCTTTGAGATTAATAATGTTTCTGGGATCTTTATTCAAGGATGATTTTCTGCTAAGGCAAAAAAAGTAACGAAACATCCCCCTTCATCCCCCTGAATCCCTAAACTGTTATTCTTTGAAGGACAGACAGTGCAAAAAGTACACAATTTACACTGTAGAAAATAAATATAAGTACTTCTTCATTAGCTAACTCAAATAAAGCTCCATTTTGGACTTTGAAAGTACCCAGGTCTCCCTTGTGCTGAGTTCAGTTTAGCACCATAGCACTCTCACTTCAGTGAGAGGAAAGCAGAGAGTGTATGAGCCTAAGGTTACTGGAATACCACTTTATAACATACTCGAATAGTGTCTGCTAATAGTAAAGCTGAGCAGAGCTCACAGCATTGTGTCAACTCCATGCACATGCCCTCTGCCCGGGGGCTTAGGCTGGGGCTGTAGAGCTGCTGGAACAGACTTGTGGGTCTTGGTGAAAGACAAAAGTAACTTCACTCCTTTCTGATTTTGTTTTTTTAAGCCATCACATTAGCCACAAATTACATTGCCTTAGCTAAAAACAAATGTAAATGTCACAGGGTTGTCTGCAGATGTCTGGTCTCTTTGTGACTGGCACCTGAGAGCCCTACACATGAAAAACGAAGTGGAGAGCACAAGGCTCCCCATTTTCTCTATGTTTTTGTGGTTTATAGTCTCTGGACATTTGTTAGCGCTGTGCAATTGCAGAGTTTCCTGTCCAGAGCCAGTTTCCTTGTTTGCCCAGGACTTTCAAATAGCTCTGGGGAGAAAAAGTCCAAC
The DNA here is from genome assembly GCA_013397175.1 of Platysteira castanea. Taxonomy (NCBI): domain Eukaryota; kingdom Metazoa; phylum Chordata; class Aves; order Passeriformes; genus Platysteira; species Platysteira castanea. The sequence goes on along the minus strand of VYXC01003160.1, from coordinate 382,031 downwards.
CCCTCCTGTATGACCACCACAGAGGAGAGCTGAGTCCCAGCCCAGCTGCACAGATTTTTTTGGGCATGACCAAGGCTCATGGCTCTTGTCTTTGTTTTGGAGCACAGTGATGGCACAACATGTTTGCAAATGCCATCTGGTTTGGAATGAGTCCCCTGACCCTTATTGTTTTGCAGCATGACCCATCTCAGGGCAGTTGCATCTCAGCCCTTGGGCACTCTCTGGGACTGACTCCCATTTGCATCATAGCTTTTGCACACAAGGGCAGAAAAACCAACTACATACAATAGTGGAAATATGGCAAGAGCAGTTAAAAAAGGAGAGAGAAAGAGGGTCTGGGCCCAGGCACATTGTGTATGCCCAATACCAAAACTACCATAACCTTGAACAAGATTGAGTGCTGGTTTCTTCCTGATTCCCAAATAAAGCTACGGAAGAGGCACGCCTTGGATTTACAGCAATATTTTCTCTTTTACCTGCTTATCTGCTTTGTTCATTTATCTGTGACTTAACATTCATATTTACAAAATCCAGCCCATCCAACAGGTTTCTGGGAGCATAGTCACAATGTATTGCATACATCTAAAACACCCTGAGAGAAAAAAACCAGCTCCAAGAGCTTTTTAAACATCAATAGACTTCAGTTCTGCCAGAGCGTTGGTGGAAGAAATTAGAGATGGGTGCAAATGAGTGAAAAATTCCTGCCGCTGTTCTCCAGTGTGGTTCAGCAGAAGTACCAATCTCCTTGGAGCAAACTCATCCCTCCTGACAGCATTTCTGTTTCCCCCTGGTCTCTGCTTGCACAAGCCAGGGACCTCCAACCCGCCATGGTCACTGTTGATGCGGGTGTTTGCCCTGAGCACAGCCCAGAGCTGCATGTGTGAGCACCCTTTCACATTGGTACCATCCCCTTTTATTAGGCACATTCACACCAGCCTGGTCCCAGTATAGGTCTCTATTTTCAGATAAGCCTGGGATGGATGCTCTCAAGAATAGGGCCAGTATCGGCCTTCCAGCTTCCCTGGAAGAGCAGAAACAGCATTCACTCTACGTGTAATCCCACTGAGAAAAATTCAGGCCTTGCATTTTAATGTATAGTGCAGGCACATCTCTCACTCCTTCCAGCTCCAGTGGGAGCCTTGGAAAGAGCTACCACTGCAGGGCAGCCCTCAGGGAGGACATGCCCATGCATGGACTGCCGGGTAGGAGGCACTCCCTGAACCACTAGGCCAGGGGGCTGGCTGCTGGGGAGCCCCCCACCAGGGGATATCCTGCGCTTGATGAAAAACAAAACCAGAAAACCACACTGAGTCCCAGGCTTCTAATTCAAAATGGAATTAGGATCTTGAATCTCACTCTGGTTTACTGTCTGTGGAAGTTCAAGTCAGATCTTTGTGCAGGCCAGTAGAGGTCTGTCATTCTTGAGTACAATCGAGAATTCCGGTTTGGAAGGGCCCCCGGGAGGACAGCTGGTCCAGCCGCCAGCTCAGAGCAGGGCCAGTTTTCATCAGGCTACTCAGGCCAGAGAACGCAGGATTTCACTAACACTCTCTCTTTCATCCTATCTGCTGGCTTGAGAGACTGGACTGTGTTTTTACCACATTTTAGTTACACCAGCAATAGAGAAACCACTGCAGCTCTGCCCAGCTGAGGAGTCAGGTTCTGTTTTGCTTTTTGGCCTGGTTTATATGAAAATGGCAATTGGTAAGAGCCCAAACTGTCCTTAGCTCTACCAGAACAATGGCCATTGTCCTGGAAAAAAGTAAATCATGCTGAGCCCCATTATGCTACTTCTAGTGGCCACATTGTCTTTGATAAAAATAACCCAGGGCTATTCTTTAAAAAAACCTCAACTGAGATCCTCATGAAGGATGAGGCTTCTCAATAAAAAACCATGTCAGAATGACACAGCATGGCCTCACAGCACCACAACTACAGTTCTGCTCATGACCTCTTCTTGTGGTACCTGGGTTTTGCTTTGGAAATATTCTGGCCAGACAGAAAGTGTGTTGGGTCCGTGCTTCCTGGGGTCCAGGTGAGCATGTGGCTGTTCCCTCACAGCCTTCTGGTTTCACCAGGAGTCCTGTGTCTTGTAACTGCTTTTTCTGGATCCATGGACTAGACAAGGGATGATTGATGTCTGGCTTTCCATCACACTGTGCTGAAAAGCAGCATTTCAGCCAAGCACGGAGACCAGGCCAAAGGAAACGTGGGGAAGGAGAGGCTGTAAAGGGGTAAAACACGAAATGGGCAGAAACGGTGGCATGAGGGATGAGAGCAAGAGGGTTTTGATGGCAAGATTAACCAGGGAGCATGCAGAGACACACTACCTAAAGTGACATGTCAAGAGAAGCTGAGGACCACACAGGCTTCTTGCAATGGGACAAGATGTTTCTAGCCAGGCTTTGGAAAGGGTATGGAGGAAATAGCTGGGATTTAACACTTGACATGCCTATATACCAAGAAGTAGCATCTTCCTCTTTGCTTTTAACAGAGACAAGCCATCTTACAACAAAGGTTCAAATGATTGAAAAATCTCTTCTGGGCAAACTTCATGGGTGTCTGGTAAGAGGCAAATGAACTGTTTTGATAGCATAGCATCTTCCCCAATGTACTTTCAGAGGCATAGAGGCTGCTACTTTCAGAAAAAACTGCATGAGGGAAATGACAAATAACTGATAGATTGAAAGGCTTGTCTCAAAATTCTCCCTCACTTTCTCCCAGTTCAATGTCAAAGAGAGGTCAAAAATAGAGATGGAACACTTGAGGGTCCTAAGGACTTTGAATTTTGTCATTTTGTCATACAGCCGACAGATTTAAGCTTCCAGACAGTGATTTTTAAAGTTAATATTGTATTGATGTCAGTATAATCCTCCAAGGCAAAAAATAGGACACAAGCAAGCAGGCAAATTTCCAAACTGTCTAGCCCCTTTACATCATTTCCTCCTCGTAACTCATCCTGTGTATTGTACCTCTGACTTGACATCTCCGGCTTCCTTTAGATAAGGGAGAAATTCTTCTTGTGTCACGTGAAGTTCTTCACTTTTATCTCCAGTTTCTCAGATAAAGGGCTCACGTGAAGCAATCCTTGCCTAGCTCACATTCCTATCTTCTAACAGCAGAACACGGAGTTTTCCCACCTTATAAGGATGAGTTTCACTGCGTGTCAGAAAGGTGCTGCAACTGCTTTAAAAGGTTTCACAGCCTGAGTATTGCAGAAGGAAATGTACCTGGTACCCACCCTTCTGGATTAACCAGCAACCTGGCATTCCTGGGATGCTGTTCTGTGCGCCAGAGCAAAAACCATTTGGAAGGTTATATTCCATACTTTTGTGTGGACAGATTTTTATCCGTCTCCCTGCATAAGCCAGTGCTGGCTGCATTTAACAGAACAAGTTGGAAAATTTCTTCATTGATTCAGGAACTGCTTTTGGAGATGGGAATTCAGTTCCCCAAAGTCCGTTCTCCTCACTCCATGGTTGAACTCCAGGCCCTGAGTACATCTGCTACTGGTGCCTAAAAATCAAGCACGTTAATGTGCTTCTATGTAGAAGAACCTCAAAGCATTTCCTTTTTACTACATGTGAAGAAAATTGGAACGTAAATGTATTAACAAAATAAGCACTGGCATTTAAAATGAAGCAGAGAAACCAGATGCTCTGTCTCTTTCATTATGCAAAGCAAGAAGGAAGTGTCCCAAGAAACACCAAATGGCACCTGTTGTATGGAGACCAGGCTGCCTATTCAGACATCTATGCAATAAAATGGACACTTTACAATTTACCAAATACGCAGTTCAGCCTTTTAATTTTCTTTCGTTTTTGTTTCCAGTTTTCAGGCTACAAGTTCTTGTTCCACTCATAGTAAAAAATATCTGGTTTGGAAGCCAAGGACTGGGGAGGAGGGGAAAGGCTCCCTCTTTGGCAGCCCATTTAAAATCCAGGCTGCAATGATGAGTGATGCACTACAGGCCATTTCATCACGGGCCATGCTGTTCTCACAGGGCTTCCTATTTATCACAAGCCTCTTTGCTCATGGAAAGGAGAGCTCAAGAGCAGAGCTGCACAGCGTGTCGTGCTCCTCATGCGTTTTCCTTTTGGCTCCACTCATGTGAGATTTCTCAGTGGGACAGGTCAGGAACAGTAGGACAATCCTCAAGGGTTACACTGAGTGGCAGGGAGGCAGAAGGGTCATCTCTGGGTGGGAGCAAGGGTGGATCAGAGAAACTGGAGGTCAGTATCCAACTCCAACTGCTTCAGCCAAGACTGATGCCAGGAGAAGAGTAGGTTATTTTTAATTAAACCACAGAGAAGGACCCATGATATTGTTCTTGAATAGAAACTATTTAGAGGAATAAATCATCACCATGGAAACGGGGAGCTTTGCCAGAGCAAGGCAGGAAACGAAGCACAGAGAGAGATACTCAAGGAATTTTCAGCCATGATAACTGCAGCAACTGCTCTTTTTGGGGTTGCACCTTTGGTCTAGGGGACCCCAAGTTGCCTTCCTAAGGTCATGGGGCACAGGGGAGTCAATCAACCCAGAAGCTTGTGGTGGGATGCAGTACCTTTGCAAAGCTACCAACCAGCACCAGCACCAGCACCAGCACCACGGATGCCTGAGGTGGGACATGAAGAACAAAACGGCAACAAGAGCCTGAAAAACAGCTTTGGGAAGTAAAATTAACTGCACAGGAATTAAACCAAAATGAATCCAGAGGGCTTGAAGCCTTGAAACATTATCAGCTTGTCTGCTTCTCTAAGTCCTGATTAGATGCAAATTCCAGTTCTTTATCTTGAAGTCCTAAAAGGCAAGGACAAGAGCTTAGCTGAAAGGCAACTACCCCTTCATCACATTTAATAATTTCTTATGTCCCTGACACTTATCCTGCCACTACAGAGAAAATATGGATGCCTCATTCTTGGCTGTTTGTGCTGTCAGAGAGGCTGACTCTTGAGTAGATCTTTTCGCTCAATATGATTTTGTCAATTTTTGAACTATTTCCATGCTCAGGAGTCTAACCTGAGCAGCTGTCATCTCCTCCACTGCATTTGAAACGGAGCAGGATATATGGGCAGCTGCTTCACGTTGTTCTTTGTTGTGTGCCTCTTCAATGCAATTCCAACCATGAGTGTGTAGGCAGAACCAAAGTTAAAGGCACAGAAAACCCAGAAAAGAAAAGTCGATTTGTATAAACCAAGCTGGAGAAGTGACAGCATCAGAACTCCACGCAAAACTGTTGTAGACAGAAGGCTTAGGGAAGCCCAAAGGAGCAGCACCACCATCAGCTCGAGAAAAGCAAGCAGCCCTCATCCTTGCTTGATTGCAAGTGTAATAATTATCCAGCCCCCTTGACACTTAACATAATATTTCATGCTGTGACAGGAAACTCCATCACTTGTGGATGAAAGCCAATCTGCAGAGAGGGCGCTGGCAACCTCAGAAGTGCCCCCAGTTTAGGTGGCAGTCATCTGCCTGTGAGTCAGCCTGGAGGCTTGGTGCCATCAACATGTGTCTGTAGGCACTTCAAAATCCATCATGAGCAGGAGCTCTCAGGTGTGATGGGAAAATATTCTCTGTGTTCAACACATGGGATTTAATGCCAGTTGCAGATCCCAGGACAAGGCCTCGGTAGCTTAGCCCTCCAGGTGGATTGAAGCAAAGCTGGGGAACCTGCTGTATCTGAGAAGCAGAGGGTTTGTTATGTGCCTAAGCGTGGGGGGTCCTTGCGTTCAGTGTCCTCGTTGTGCATCTCCTCTCCTTGGGTGGGAGCAGTGCCCCGGAGGCAGCCCGGAGACACGCGGCACCGGAGCGCCTGCGCTGGGCCTCGGGCAGCGGGGCTGCGCTCTGGGCCAAGGCGGCAGCACACCAGACAGAGGCTAATATTACTCTTCCCAGAGGTTCAGTAGGTCACGGCTTCATCCTGTGAGCAGCTCCAGATTTCAGGGCAGTGAGAGAATTGTTTATATTGGCTACTTGTATGAATGCTAAAAAAAAGACAGGGTATTATGGGACTTCTGTTCTTTAATTCCAAAAAGAAATCAAACATGTCTAGACTGTTGCATACATGTGGCTTTCCTCCAGGCTTCTCCCACCTGGAGCAATAAGCAGGCTGGAAATTCTCCACAAAAGAGTTTTCAACACCCATTTTAAAATGCTCTCACCCCGTGCACGCTAGCCAGTATCGACCAGTCAAATTCTATTAGGAGGCAACATCAGATAGAGAAAAAGCTTTCAGGCAGAGGCCACAGAGATCCTCTGTGGTTTCCTCAGGCCCTCTCAGCTGAGGGAGGCTGCGGAACCAGCTGGCGGCTCGCCCCGGGCAGAGTCCAGGCGGCGCAGGAGGATGTGCCTGCCTGCATTCCTGCAGGGAGGCTGTGGGAGCAGCAGCCACGCAGCCGCCCCACGGGGGCACACACTGCCCTCCTCCAGCCACAGCTCCATCCCCAGGGACTTGTCCCTGCACCAGACCGTGTGAACAAGGCTGAAGTTTAGGTCTGGGCTTTTTTTATTGGTGTTCCCTGGTGAATTTGAAATGGCTACTAACAAAAGGTGTCAGAGCTGGTTGTGGAGAAAGGCATTTTCCCTTTAGGCAGGAAACTGCCGAAGTTCAGACTTCATTGGTACCAGCTCACTGAGGAGCCAGGATGGCAGAGGTGGGGGAGGACCAGCAGCCAGGCAATGGGTGCTCAGTACTTGAAGATTATCTAGCCTGTCTTCCTTTACAAGGCTGATAGCTGGGGAGGTAGGAGGGCTGTGGAAAATGATTAGCAGAAGGGACAAGGGAATTGCCACGTTGATTGAAGCCTGAGGTCTACCTTGTCTGGCAGCAGCCCCAGCACGGCTGTTCAGAGGGAAGTGGAGAGCTGTGTAGTCAGGCAGATGTGAAACTCGCATACTGTAAGTCAGTCTTGGTCTTTGGTGAGGTTTCCTGAATCTCATAAACTCTGAAGCTCAAGCTACCATGACCCGTGTTATATTCAATCTTCTTGCCAAAGTTACCAGTCCCAGACTTTTCATTCTTTCCCCTCCTACTGAAGGAAAGATCCTTCTTAGCCCAGCGCTGTAGACATTTGTCCAGCAGAGACTGAGGTCAGATATCAAAGTACCTGCATAACCAGTCAGAGGTGGGAGCAACCACAGCAGCTGGCTCAGGAATGCCCCAAGACCCCAGTCCCTCCCTTTTCCTAGCAGATTTATAGAACTACCTTTAACTGGTTTCCCTGCATGTCCTTGTTTACAAAGCTGTAACTCTTTGCCGTCATCACCATTATCCAGACTTTCCACGGCTCCCAGGGATATGGATAGAGAGTTTAGCCCCATGTGGAGAAGAGGCCCAGGGAAACAGGCAGTGGTTTTCACAGTTCTCTTGTCCAAAAAGAGGTCCAGATTGTAATTTTCTGGACATGATGCAATAGATAAATATTTGAGAGAGATTTTGAGAGCTCTGCTCCCACAAAGATGAAGAGCTTCTGAATGCAGACAGCAAATCTAGTCCCTGAATAAAATATTGCTTAGCACTGGTGGAATGTTACTACACAGCAGTGGGGTGTAAGGAGATCTAGATCACCAGACAGGAATTTTTCTGAAGCTATGAAACTTGAAATCAACAGGGAACTGCGGTCAGACTGGGTCAGTTCCCCAGGGCTGGGGACTAGTAAGGAAGAGTCCCCTGCTTGGGAAGGGGGTGCTGAGCCTGTCTGCTGAAAAGGTGCTCTGTCTGAGCACACATAGAGCTGGAGTCAGGCTGCACAGCTGAGGGCACCAGCCTTGCAGATAGGTTGGGCAGCCCCAGTCCTGCACATACTTTACGGACTTGTAAGCAGCTCTCCAAGGAATAAAGGTAGAGGAGGTCTCTAGGAGATCTAGGAGATTTGGTCGGTTTTGACTGTGTCCACTGGAGATGGATGAGGAGAAGGGCTTGGACTGTGACCACATTTGTTGCCCAGAGTCCACTTCCATGAGTCCACCTCTGCCTTGCTTCTCCACAGACCCACTTCTCAAGACAGTAGGCTCAGCCCTCAGCCAGTGATGATTTATTTCCCAAGGGTCTGTGTGCTCCAGCCTGAGTGCAGAGCCCACTGCTCCTGGTTGGCTGTGGTGGATGGCACTGTGGCACAGAGGCTGCAGTGCCAGGGGTGAAAGGGTCACACCTGCCTGAATGCCAGTGCAGGTGCTGGGGACAGGAGCCCCAATCTTGCCCACCCAAGAGATGGAGGGCACCATCACTGCTCATCCAGCACTGAGCATAGGTATGGTTGCATGCACCTTGCTACTAATTCACCATGCTAGTGGTCCACCCCTCTTCCCCTTCTACTACAACAGCTGCATAAAAGCACATGCAGCAGCTTCTCAGCAGGCCTCAGCCAGGCCCTCTCAGTGGGGGAGTCAGGAACCATCCTCGCCAGCTACCTGTGACCACTGTGTTCCAAGACCTACCATGCTGCAGCCCCTTGATCCTCTGGGGGTCCCCCAGGGCCAGTGTGGTACTAAATACCAGGGGAAGCTGACCAGGGTAGGACGGAGAGATGGAAACACGTTTATCCTTGTGGGATGCTCATACCTGAACTTTTCCCCCTTCTATAACATCTCTGCTGGGATGGAGGCCACCCCAGCATGGCAGCAGTTGGGATCTCTGACACAGGAGGAAGACAGACCGCAGCTGGGCTGTGCAGGAGCAGACGTTTCCCATCTGGCGGAGCCGGCAGCCCGTAGGCGGGTGGATAATGCTGTGGTTACACAGATATGCTACGTCCAATCAGCTGTTCATATATAATTCAAGACGTATGTGATGACGTGCTTAAGCCCTGTAGAAGAATTCAAGATACATATGAGACTACCAAGCACTTGCTTTGGTGGGTTATCCCAGCCAGCTGCCTTGGTGACATCCTCGTGCTCAGCACCACCCATATCCCCCTGTCCAGCATCACTCCTCTGCCGTGGTGATTTTCCATGGCTAGGAACAACCTGGACAGAACAAGGTAAGGAAATTATAATCATCAACATCCTCTAAAAATTATTTCTTTGAGAAGCTGAGTAATTTGATCAGATGCTTCCATCTTCTACCAACTGCCCAGGGCCAAGCACACTGCTTTCTTCACCAGCAGGACATTGTCTTGCTAATATTACAGAAGTTATAAAAGGATGAATGAGTGATACCTATAATTTGATTCAATTTCCTGCATGGAAAAGGCATAATTAGATTTATTTAAGAAAAGAAGAACAACTGAGATATTATTCATCACAGAGCAGTCCACTGGAAAATCTTACAGAGCAAAGGAGAATAAGCCCAACCCCAGAGTCAATTCTCTGAGGTAAAGTAATAAAATTTCTCCAGGAACATTCATAGATCTTTCACTAATGCTAATTCAGCCTCTTCCTCTGTTTATGCAATGATGAATTCTCTGACTGAATAAATCAGCTCCCCCATCATACTTTCAATGAGAAGAGAACTTAAATCAGTTCAGTTTGTTGAAGGTAATCAAGAACCACCTTAAGCAAAATCCAAATGTTTGGAGCAAAATCCTCAAGCTGCTGCTACTTTTCATAGATGAGCTGATAACAAACTTAGTGAACAAGAGCATGACTGTTTAGTGAATTGGTTTATTAATTCTCGAAGAGTTCGAATGCCACCACGGAAGTATATGAGAACAGATTGTGAAGCCAAAATATCTCTATATCCTGTCCTTCCTCACTCTTGCCACATAGAACTGAATGCCCCCATGACTATTTTCCAACAAGCTGTTTGTGTTCGTAAACTTGAAAACATTAAAGATCAGACCAACAAGAAATGGTCTCAGCACAATGCTCTGAGCAGCTCCTCAGAGAAGGATGGAATGATGTTACGATCATATTTGCACTCATACTGGACTCTTTCCCATCCCCTCATCTGGTCATCATTTAGCACTGGTGAGGTTTTTGCTGCCGCCCGGCAGGGTGCTGCTGGCATGGATGGCTCCAGCTGCCTGCTCGGCAGAGCACGGGCTGAGCAGCACAAGGGGTGGGGGAACAGTGGAGAGAAACTGCAAAGAGGAGAATCACAACCTGCCTTAGCAACAAAATGGGCTGAAAGGGGCTTTTGTCTTTGTATGCAAGGCAAATATGGCTTTCTCGTTAATTAAAAAGCAGACCACTAGACCAGTCAGCTGCAGTAATTTAGGAATGGCACATCTGGGGTTAATGTAGCTCCTGAAGGATGCATGCAGAGTAGTTACCTGAAATGACATTTTAAATGGTTTTTCAGGAGTTTCTCTCTCAGCTTGCCCCTCCAGTACATCAGGCAGGTGCAGGTTTTCCTCTGCAGAGCATTATGCACTGCACCATTAACTTCCAGCAGGAAATGGGACTATCCAGTACAAGATTACAGGGGCAAATGTCTGTACTGCTCACGTGTCAGTGGAACACCTGCAGAAGTGTTGGCATCATGCAGCCACACAGACACAGGGCTGCGAGGAAACTTCTCCCTCTGTGAGAAATGCCCAGCTCTGACTCGTGCTGCACCAGACAAGGCGATCAACAGAGAGCAGTGAAACACACGAAGGATTGAAACTGCTTGGAGTCGGGTTTCACCTAATTATCCTAAAAGATGTTAGGAAAAGGTAACATTTACTTGTCTGTTTTATATCCCTTAACCACACAAATCCCCGCTTTTCTGGCTTTTTCCCCATACCCAAGTGGCCCAGGTTTATCAGGGCCTGATCTGAGGCCTGATGTGCGGCAGGCTGCTTGGCTGCAGAGCCACGTTGTTCTCACTGTCTGTCTTTTCTGCTCGTAATATGGCTGCAAAGGACGTAGTTACCCTTGTGCATGTTGCCTAGCCATTAATAAAGATATTAATAGATGTATCAGTACCCATTTCAGGCCCTGTTGTCCACTAAAAGTGTCACTAATGATTTGCTGCTTGGGGTCCATGTTGGTTAACAATGAATGCACTGAATATGAATTGCTCTGGTTTGATAGACAGTGCTTGGGCCCTGGGACACTGAAAACACCTCTCCAGTAGCCCAAGTATTATTGCAACTTCTACATTTATCAGCTGAGCTTGAAAATATCCTTGCAACTTCTACATTTATCAGCTGAGCTTAGCTCAACACAATCCATGTTCTACACCATTCCCTATTAGTTTGCACTGTTTAATTAGCTATGATATTTTCTTGCTTCTTTTTTAGCGCTTGCCTCATATCAAATCTACATTCCCTTGGCACTGAAAGCAAGCCAGTGGGACTGGAATTAGGTCATCCTGTTTCCACGGCTGCTTCCCAGACCCCCAGAGCTTTCCTGAGCAGCAAGGCTTATTAATACTCCCCCCACTACATTAGCAGTTCAGAGATCTCTCTGTGTGGTTAGCTGAAAACTCCCGAGTGCAAATTATCCATTCCTGTTGGTTTGAAGGAACAGGAGGCACTTGCTGGCTTTCCTGGGGCAGGGGCAGCTCACCTCGGGTCCTGCCCATCCTGTGCTACTGCAGACAAACTGCACTTTCAGCTCCTGGGAAAACAGCAAGTTCCTTCTGATCTGCATTTGACCAAACACTCTTACTTGCCCTGTATTCCTTTTTTCTCCTTAGGACCTTTGTCTCCCTCTTTGCTTGCCCATATTTCCCTAATATTTTCTAATTCATATTTATTGCAGTGAACTTCCGCTTTTCACTGTTTGCTAATTGTAAATATGTACTTTATTACTGCATTTACTGCCCACAAACCCAAGTTCATTTGCAAATCACCAGTACCCAGCTGTCTCTGTGTGGCATTTGGACTTTCCAGGGTAACATCCTAAAACCATTTTGAGTCAGGGCTGGATGGAAGGAAGCCACAGCTACCCAGGCAGCTCCATTATATGCTGCTATCAGCAGTAGTGAAATGGGGTCCTCACATCCTGATATCACAAGCAAAGATGCTGTAACAGGTGGAATTGGTGAGGAAGGGAACTGAAGTCCTGGTAACTCCCTGCCCCTCCTTCCCCAGTGAATCACTCCTCCATAGGGCAACACTTCTGTGGAAGAGTAACGAGGTACTGTGGCCAGCAGGGTGAGGGAGGGGATTCTCCCCCTCCACTCTGCTCTGCTCTGCTCTGGTGAGACCCCACCTGGAGTGCTGCATCCAGCTCTGGGGTTCTGAGCATAAGGAGGACATCAACCTGCTGGAGTGAGTCCAGAGGAGCGCCACAAATATGATCAGATCCTATGAGGAAAGGCTGAAACTGAGTTGGGGTTGTTCAGTCTGGAGGAGTCTCTGTGGAGACCTTACTGCCTTCTAGAAACTAAAGGAGGCTACAGGAAATGTGGAGCGGGACTTTTTGCAAGGGCATGTAGTGATAGGACAAGGGGTAATGGCTTTCAACTGACAGAGGGGAGGTTTGGATTAGATATTAGGAAGGAATTCTTTACTGTGAGGGTGGTGAGGCACTGGAACAGGTTGTCCAGAGAAGCTGTGGATGCCCCATCCCTGGCAGTGTTCAAGGCCAGGTTGGATGGAGCTTTGAGCAACCTGGGCTGGTGGAAGGTGCCCCTGGCCATGGCAGGGGGGTTGGAATGAGATGAACTTCAAGGTCCCTTCCAACCCAAACCATGCCGTGATTCTAAGAGCTTCCTCACCACTGATGACAGGAGTCAGAGCACCCCTCTTTGAGCCTGGCTACCACCAAAGACTCCTGCTGCTTCTTCTGAGGCCTTCCTTGTGAGTCGACAAGCACATTAATCCAGGAGAAACCTGTCAGCTTTCCACAGGCTTTGGAAGTTGAACTGGTTTCCATAGGAAGCCCAGCAGTGCAGGACTGCCTGCTTCCATCCTGGAGAAGAGGTTTCTCCTCTGCAGCAGTTTCATAGTAGCAGATCTCAGCTGCTCATGCAACCATCAGCTTTCTTTTTACTCAGAGTTTGTAGTCTAAAATGCTTGGGGATTTTTTGTTTGGTTGGTTTGGTTGGTTTTTTTCTTTCCCAGCTGTAGACAAATTAAATCCTTCCCTTTAGGCAGTATAATTGTATAGTATGATCAGCTGAGTATTTAATTTGGTTTATACTTCAGAAATGTAATCAGCTAAGCAATACACTGACATTAAGTTCTGAAATAATTTTCATCTGGCAGAAGTAAGATCAGAGTAGGCTTACCCTTGGGCTGGAAACAAACACTGGCTTTGGAGACTATAGCATAAAATTGGAGAAACATCAAAGGTATTTTAGGCCCAGCAGTAGGAGACCTCAAGATGTGTCACTCAGACTGAAACCTTCCAATGGTTTTGCAGATTTTCAACTTCAGAGCATAGATATGGAGCCATTTCTCCTGCTGTCTGCTGCAATTTGTGTGTCTCTAGCAAGATGATCTACTGTCCCAGCATGTTCATTAACTGCTGGGAAGAAGGGCCACAAAGGATCTCTACCTTTTGCATCTATATCATTAGTGGAGGTCATTAGTGGAGGGAAGGAGAAAGTTCACCCTTTCTTGCCAAATAAAGGGGAGATGAAAGGTGAAGAGCCCTCGTGTTGGGTGACGAACTGCACAAGTTTTGACTTTAGAAGTATGTGTAAGTAAATAAAAATCTCCATCTAAGGCTGTAAATTGCTCCCAGTGTTCCTCAGATAGATTATCAGTCAGTCAGCCATTTAGGAATTCAAAACATTGCTACAGACTTTCCCAGATTAAAAATAAATATTCCACACCATCAGAAACATGTAGGAGCTAAAAAAAGCTTCTTTATGGAACGACTAGAGATCTGCCCTGTCAGACATACTGAAGCACTCTCAGTCCCTGAATTAAAGGAGATGCAGGACTTCTGCTGTTGTCATCCCTGCATGCAGATAAGTGCACTGCACTGCAGTCGGTGTGTGTGAAAGACAAACTTTGGAAGGGGGCTTATAACCAGCTTGAAACACATACATCCTTTCATTCCAAGATTGTTGAAGCTTAGACCATCTTTCCTTTCTCTCCCTTCAAAGCTTAGATAGGTGGGAAGCAGTATTTGCTCATGGTTCAGAGAAAATTGTATTCAAGCGTAAATTCCAAGCCAGGAAATGCCAGGTCTGGCCGTGATATACTAGAAATGTCACTGAAGCAGAGCTACGAAGTTTCATTTTTGCTTTCTAGAAATCTCTGTAGGTCCTAGAGACAAGAAAAATGTACAAGACTCCTCAAGGAGACATAGAAACCTCAGGAAGGGAAGGAGTTAGTCAGAGGAGGTTCATGTCTTTGACTCCTCTGTTCCTTCTACAAGGATGCATTTATTTTCCTCCTATTTTAATAGGCTGCATAAAGATCACCCTGAAACCTAGCCCCGGACCTTCCCTCCAAGATCCAAAGGCAAATATGAACTAAGGTCCTTAGAGGAAAGCACTTGGGGTTTTCTTCAGCACGTCCCAGGCAGTGTGAAGCTAAACCAGACAGCTGTAGGAAAACCAAGACAGACTCAGCTGGTCAGAGCCAGGGCAGCCTTGCTGCAGACAGCCACGCTGGCCGCATGTGGAAGAGTGACCCCAGCTGTGTAACAACCTGGGGCAGGCCCGTCAGGAGAGCAATGTGAGGCCTGGCTGTGGCTTCTCAGCTTCTCCAGATCAGTGGTTTTGAGCTGTCCAAGCTCAAGAGTGAGAAGTCAATTTTGTTGACTTATTGCTGAGGCTTTTAGAAGTCAGTCTTTGAAGCAGGCAATGAACTTCTATTCAGAACCTAATTGGGTATGAGGGGCTTGTTTGTTTGTTTTTAAATACATTTCAACTCCTTTCCTATTTCCAGACAGAATTCAGTTCTGAAGCTCATGCTGTTTCCTTTTCTGCCACACATCCACATTTTAAAGAGTTCAAAATGTATCTCATGAGCACTTAACCTTAAATGCTGAACTAAAGCCAAAGCTCTTTGAAAATATGCATTAGGCTTTCCTTGAAGCAACTTGTATTTCAGGATTTGTTCTGGAAGCAGGACACTGACACAAAAGACCTTCTCAAAGATCATATGATTTGACTATTTAGGAATGGCCAGGAGGTGAGCCCTGGAAGTACCTAGGAGCTGGTGCTTTCAACTGTTAATGCTGTTAATAAGAAGCTGTGGTTTGTGAAGTAAAATATAGTCCTGGGACCACATTACACCTGGAAACCTGCAGCTCCTGTAGCATCCAACCGAGAGTGCTAGACATAGCCAGAGGCATCATCTGGCTGCAAGGGACCTGCTCCCCCTTCAGAAGTTCAAATTCAGGAACTTTTTGCCTGTTTATAGGAACATACAGAGTGTTTTTACTCATTTGCACCACATAGCTCCAAGCAGCCAGAGTGCAAACAGCAGCTTCAGCAAAGGCAGAGCTCTGATCAGCTCTGGAAGCAGCAACAGTGCCAACCTACATCTGCACAGCAACACCTGAGCTGCTGGTGAGACCGTGCAAGACTAGAGCTGAACAGGAAGATACCCATGAGACAGAGAAGCTGAGCCTGCCAGCCATATCCCAGCACAAACAGCTCACTGCCTTGGCCAGTCAGCTCAGGAGGTAGGTATTATGTGTCTACAACAAAATAATAATATAAAAAAGAATCACATCCACACCGCCCAGTTTGGAAAGGACCATTCTCCCACATTCCAAACAATGGCAAGCATGCAAAGCTGCATCAACATCTCCCTCTTGCTCCCTGAAATAGAGATCACACAAGGTGGAGAAGGAAGAAAGGATCCTCCAGCATTTTCTCACCAAACCATGAACAAGCAGGGCTGGGCTCAAGGCTCTGCTCCAGGTACTTGTGGAAGGAACTGTTTCCATTTCCTTTTCCCTTTGCATTTCAGACAAAAGACAAACAGACCCCATCCTGAATAATGCAGTAGGCTGATACTTAGGATGCTCAAGCAAAAGGCAGGAGGCCCAAGTTCAAGTCCTTGACTTCAATCAGGCAAAGTAGAAACATCAAGTTCAGATTGATTATTTCCTCTAATCACAGAACACACTGATGTCTGGGATTTCTCTGCTTTTGACCTGCACAACCACTGAAGAAAACTTTGGCAAACTTGGAGCCTCCCATAACGAGTAGGGTGTTGGTTTGGGTTTTTTTATTGAGAGGAGGGTGGTGTTGGTTTTGGTTTTTACTCTTTTTTCTCCCCTAGAGAATTGCCATTTTCTCAGATGTTTGAAACAGAGTTCTTGTTCATAAGGGTAGAGCGTTAGCTGGGCTAATTAGTGCATCCTGACACAGCTGCAGGAGTGTGCTGATGTGTTTTATAAAATATGTACGTGCTAGGATTAGTTTATTGAAGAATTCCTGAAGAACCACATGCATGTGCAAATAGTAATTCAGCTGTTGCAGCCATTTGCATTTCTCTGGTACTTTGAAGATCTTGCAGCACAGCACTGAGCTTCCCAGGTCTGGCAGAGACACGCAGATAATCTGAGTGGGTGAAAATGAGAGAAAGCATCAGGGTGTAAAGGGCTAGTACCAGTGCCTGTAAAAAGGAGATGAAAACTAACTAACATAGAGCATTTTAACTCAATGGGGTAATAACAACAATCTTGTCTTGTTCTCTTCCATGAACAGCAAAATAAATTAACTGCAAATGAAAGCAGCCCAAGAATTTAGTAATATCAGGCCACACTGGCTCATGATGGCTACAGTGAGCAAGAGACCTCTATGCGTTCATGAGGATGTGACAATGCAGGCATGTACAGGACCTCAGAAGTGGACCTAACCACATTTATCTTCTTTAAATGTTTGAGGAATAGTGATTTCCCACCTACCAAGTGACATAGGTTATAAGTAGAGATTAGAATCTGGTTTCAATCACTTATTCTATTACGAAACTTAGCAGGAAAAAATCCACTGCAAATTTTGGAGGAAAAGTTCTGAAATAAGTCATCCTTCCCATTTATTACTCCAGCTGAGACAGGCTGGATTTCAGAATTTTCTGCAAATAACTGGTTAAAACCTGTACTCTTGCCTTCTTGAGACAGCTGTATCTTTCTGCTCATGCTTAGTCTGTGAGACCTGCTTCTAAACAGCAAAGTGTCATCTCCATTGAGCCACTCATCTTGGAGAAGACTCACCAGCTTTGGTAAAATGTTCACTGGAGACCTGGGAATACCTTAGATGGACTTTGGCTGATAGATCTCATATTCTCCTGCATCTCTACAGGCAGTTAATACCCCGGTCTAGACAAGCCTCATGCTTGCTCTTCAGAGGAAGAGTCAGCTTTGACTCTCTATTTAAACAGAGAAACCTGAAATAAGCAAATACAGTCTGTGACCTTGTAGAAATATTAGAAAGAACTTCATTAAAGATCAGTATTTCTCTGTCTAACATGTTCTGGAGAGACATAAGGGAGGGTTTTCCTTTCCCACTGATAACGTTCTATGGAAATGATGTGTACAAGGTGGCGTAGCAAATTTCCTGCCATAACAAGCTGCATGGTAAGCAAATAGTGACTAACAGGGTAGTTCAATATTTACACAACCCTTTTCAGTTTTAAGTACATGGCAGATTACTAGAAAAGGTAAAATCTCTTCAGATAAATTAGTAAGATTTTCCACCCAACAGTTTACTCTTTTCCCAGAATTGGGGAGTGACAATCCCAAGCACACAGCAAAACTCACGTGGAAACTGTGGGCACACAGCAGGACAAGCAACCCAGTGTAGGGGAGAGAGCAAATACACGGGATCAATGACAGAGTAAAGCAACCTGCTCAGAGCAGCTCTTCTCAGTGTTGGCTGCCTGAAGGGGACATGCTGCTGCTTGCTGGCTTGCTTTTTTAGGGGTTTTTACCACATAATGGAGCTGCCTACTGCTGATAACATTTATTTATGTGAGGAACACACTGCTTCAGAAGCTTCAGTTCTTGTGTGCACTGAAATTTCCTGTGAACAAAAGGTTAAGATTGCAGCTTGCCTTCCTCCTCCTGCCTGACAGAAACTAGAAATACGAATGCAGACAGCATGAGAGGTTGTCTTTGGGGAAACCACAGCAATCCCTCATGCCCAGAGCCTGTACAGGAGAAGGAAGGTTGGATTAGATGACCTCCAGTGGTCTCTTCCAACCTTACCCATTCTGTGATTCTGTAACACCAGTCTGGGAGCTTTTATTCTGTTTCTGAAAACAAACAAAAGAACAAGAAAGTGAGACCACAAAGCAATTGGGAAAACACCAGGAAAAGATGACCATGTCAAAGAAGGGTAGAGATGCTCATTCACCAGGAGAGGTGAGAGATGAGAAAAATTTTCAATGTAAAGACCTTTCAAAACATAAAAAAGTTTTGACTCAGCAACCTCAAGATTTTGGCTAAAACCCAGAATTTACAGTAAGGTGTTTATACAACCGAGGAAAACACTCCTGTAGTGATCTTGACTGCTGTGATGTACAATATAGTAAGTACAGAACGATTTTATCAATAAGGTAACAATGTATCAGAGCTTGCTCTTATTGCCACTTTTGCTCCTGTTTGCAAACACCCCTTCGCCTTTCTCACCTAGAAAAGCAGACCCAGTGTGGGCAGACAGCTTATGACAGACTACTTACAGTAGTTGTAAGACAGTGTTTCAGGTAGTGTTCTTCACTCTGCCTCCCATACCTTTCCCTCACAGCATCCGTTCTGAAGTGCTCCTTCACTTTCATCCTGTTTTAACAGGGCATCTTCCTACTTTCCCAAGGTATCAGGGAGTTGTGGATATGAAATGATTATTCTGAGGCCAGTGCTCTACAGCAGTGTACTGCTAGAGTTGTATTGGAAGTAAAAATTTCCAGTTCCCTAAAATAAACTCACCCTTCCTCAGTATTGGGCTTGAAAGCCTTTGAAAATTAGTAGGGTCAAAAGGAGCCTCTTTTTCTGTTGCACACAGATGTAGTTTTTGTGTCCTTTATAGATGTTTTGTTTTCCCTTCACACACTGACTCCTCTTACCTTGTTGCTAGGGAAGCAAGTGCAATTCCACCAATCCCAGCATGCCAGAACTGAGATGACTCACCAGATACTCCACTCAAAACAGTGCCCAGGCAAGAAAGGACGTTGTCCACCACAGAGTACTCCAGCTCTTGGCAGCAAGAGCTGTGCTCTTGGCCAGGTTCTGATTGGCAGACTTGAAGACCCAGTCTCCCCACATGTGGGGACAGTTCTCTGAAGCTCTCCCTTACATGCAGAACTCTGCTGAATGTGCAATTTCAAATATTAGCAGCACAGTGGTGGAAAACCAACCCTGATCTCCAATCCCAACCTGTTTTGGGCTGTGAAAACTGCTAAAAAAGCATTTTTCAGACTTTACCAAATGTTGCTGTTAACACTACTCAGTTACATTATCCATACTTCAGCTGTTTTCTGTTTGGTCTTCTGCTTCCCAAAAGTAACCACATGGGGGAAAGGTGGGCACAATTGAGATATATCCCAACACCCAGAACCATATTCTTACTAGTAATAATAATAATAATAATGATAACAACAATAATAATAAAGAAAAATGTCTCTGTGTTAAGATCACAGAAAGGCATGTTTCAATGCCTGATTTTTAAAAGCCCTTGGTTAGAATGAGGTCTACAGCATAATACCTGCTTCTTGCCAACAATCATACTTCCATACAGTGATGACACTGTGTTATTCAGCTCTTTTCTTTAAAAAAGCCCACAAAATTGAATGTCACCATGGGAACAGTCTAGAGTTGATTTTGGAAAGAGGCTCATTTCCTATAGCTTTTCTGTTGGCATAAAAATAATGTCACTGAACTGTATCAGAAGTAAGTGCTTTATGAAGTATTATCTCTAAAGATACCAGCCAGTTCTGAAAATATCCTCCCTAATGGTTGCATTTCTTTACTTTCTGAAGCAGAATAAAGGGCCCAGAAAGACTTCTTCCCTGTTTTCCTCAACAAGAAACACACCCTAATTGTGTGATCTACCAGCAGTGTGATCTAATTCCACCATTCTTCAGCCTGCAATATGTAGTGTCAGTATGGAAAACTTCCTTCTTAGAAGAACAATTAAACTTTAAAGCAGTCATCCTGGTTGGCTGGCTGAACAAATGACACATGTTCACACACGAATTATTCAGTCAACCATCTTAATAAGGATTTACTTTAAACAGAACCTTGTATGGGTACACTAGACTCAGTCTCATTAAAGAGCAAGTTGGATTTTTATACAGCATGAACCACTGGCAATCTAAAACAGACCCACTGAAGAACGGAATGGAGAATCAAACGCAATGTTTCAGACCCAAGCTCTATGTGCCTTTAATACTTTCTTTTTCCTTTTCTTTTAGAGAGAGTGCACACTACGTCAGACATTTGCATTTATCATGTTTTTAACTTCTTTTCTAAGGATGAACCCTCTGAATCTGCATCTTCCAACTCCGCTCTGTGTCTTTTCAGTCCTCCAAGAGATTGAGTGCTCTCACTGCCTGCAGGATGCAGGTCAGCGGTATCCTCTCTTGTGCTCACATTGTAGCTGTTGGAGTCCATTTCAGACAGGCAGCAGTCTTTGTGCAAGGTCACACCCACCTGTACAAGGTTGCCATTATCAGCATTTGAGTGCACCTGTAGTCCTTGCGTCACAGTCTCCTGCTCTCCAAAACTCTGTCCATTGTTGAAGCATGAAGGGTGAAGATGCAAGTGGCCATTATTGTGGTTAACGCAGGAGGGGTCGAGGCTCCTCTCCTCACTGCCGTCAGTCTGGTTTCTGGAGCAGTGACCTGACATACTACAGATGGCAACAGCAGAGAATGGAGGGACCAGTGAGTGATGGCTTGGTGCTGGTTGACAGTTCTGATAATTTTTCTGTTCCACAAGTCCTGTGGTCTGAATGCAAGGTTCTTCGGTACAGCTATTTAGCCCTTTGCAGTTAGCTTTTCCATTGAGCTTTTTAGTCTCAAAAGAATGCTCTACACCTCCACTGTTTGTGTCTTCAGATGTGTTTTCTTGACCCTCCATCCGCCGCTGATTGTCACGTTCATGAGCTTGACCATTACTAGAATTTTCTATCCCACCACGTTCTTTTAAACTTTCTCTGTTGTGGCTTTCAGCAGAAAGAGCTGAGGAACCCTGAGGAACTACTGAACTTAAGTTCCTAGCATCTTCCTTAGTTAGCGAGCGAGCTGCATTGTGCCTTCCGCTGGTTCCTGGTTTACCTTCATCATTTTCTCCATCTCCTCTGGAGGATTCACCATCTTTACTAGCTGAGTATGATATGTAAGAATAATGGAGCCATTTGTAAGCTTTGTAAATCTTTCTCTCCACTGATTCACTGTCTGAACAAGGGGACGTCCTTTCTTTAAGAACTTCTTTGTTGGCCGAACTCCTTTCTGGTGAAGAAGCTGGAGAAGAAGAAAGATCATCTACTTTGATCTGGGGGTAATCATATATGTCCTCACCTACGTAAGGGGTTACATTCTCCGTGTTAGTGCTAGTCCTTTCCTCCTTTTGCACCTTCTGTCGGCGCCTCAGTGCATTACGTTGCCTCATCGATGTGCGTCTTTCGTTCAGCTCCTCTTCATCTTCTGTACTGCTGCTGCTGCTGGAGCTGCTGGATTCATTCTCCTCGGGACTCGGGGAGGGTGGCCGTGGGAAAAGGTCTGTATCTAGTTCTGCCTCACAGGTATTGTCATCAGAGTCAGACTCATTGGAAAGGGCCAGGAGACGTTTATCCTGATACTTTCTCAGTGCAGAGAGCCGCTGCTGACGGGAAGACACGTCTTCTCTGGCTGAGGGGGATGCAGTTGATCTTAAGGCCCTTAAGTTATAGGCAGTTTCATCAGACTCTTCAGTCACATGTGGTGGGGAGTGATGCAAAGAGGTGGAGGACTCTGACTCGCTGTAAGCGGAGCGTTCACTTACTCCCGCATGGAGCTGCAGGATTGTGCTCTCACTGAGGTCGCTGTCTGAATCAGAACTCCAGCCCTCGATCTCCCGGCGCACAAGAGAGTCAAAAAAGGCCATCATCCGTGGATCTTCCTGGACTGATTGGTTGGCATAATCATGGGACAAACCACTACCACTGTTCAACACAAGACTGATGTACTCTTCATGAGTGTAGAGGCAACGCGAATCATCCTCAATTCTACCATCCAGGTCCCCTGTGCAGTCAGGCTGCTTGTAGGGACTCCAGATCTGTAACAGAAAAAAAAAAAACAAAAAACCAAAACATATGTCTTTGAATTCATAAACTATTATAAGCATTTGAAATGGAACAGTAGCTCAAAGACCCAGAATAGCTGCAGGTTGCAGATTGTTTTTATTAATTTTTACCCCTCAGTACCATACTTGAAAGTATTACAGAGCTGTGGGATTTTTTCTTCCCCTTTACAAATGTGTTTTTCCTGCATTTACTTCTCTTATCCAGAATATAAAAGCCCTCACACTGCAAATTATCCATCATTTTGGTAATTCATTGTGTGATAATTCCTCCCAAATTGCAGGGCTCTATTTTTATGTAATAAGGGATGCTTACTCACTAACAGTAAGAATAGTTTGTTGCCTACAATACAGTCTTAACACTAATGAAGGCACTTGTTTCCCAGGAAACTAGAGTTGCTTGTGCCAGTGGTGTAGAGTAACATTTCATCCCGCTACGTAGTCAGCCCCACCTGATGAGTAGGCAGGGAGTTGAATGCATGGAGGTGAAAAGTAGAGCTCCACTATTCCCTTTAGGGAACAGTTACATAGAAAAGAAATCTTCCAACATCCTCTGAAGACACAGCAGCAGTTTTAATGGGGCAAGTTGAAGAGTTTTACTGAAAGCTACTTTTGAAGTGTACTGATTTCACCAACAGCAACAGTCTTGACTATGCTGTCCATCTGTCCTTCCCTCAATTTTCCTGGAATGGAGAGGAAAAGGGGGCGAAAAAAAAGCTCCAAAGAAGATCCACCAATATTCCTAAGAAACTGGTAATCCATAGCAAACATAATAGTTAGATGTCCTCACCCTTCTCAGATTTACTCACAGATTTGAGGGCAATGTGATTATGACGTTCTGTGGACAACCACTATCACTTTGGATCAATGGTTAATGGGATGAACAATGCCTTACTGTAAGGAAAGCCAGTATGTAGCTTATCTTCAACAATGCCTTAATGTTCTGCTTATAAAGATCTTATCTCAGCCATGCTTTGGTTTCACCATGCTAACAAGCTCAGGGAAAAAAAATCTATGCCAAGTTGGACTTTCGGGATAGTCTTCGGAAAAAAACCTAACCATTTTCCCAATAGAAATTAATTAAGTTTTGTTCCAAATAGACAAAACTGCTAACAAAAAGAGTGTTTTGCGTGTATAAATGACAGAATCAGCACTCATCTTACAGATGCCTAGTTAACACATGCAACATAACCCCATACTAACATGACAAGCAATATAAGAAAAGCCCACAAGAATGCCACTTGCTCTGTATTCACTGAGATTTTTAACAGTGTACAGAAAAACCTTACACCTTTAATAATGACAGCAAAATGAAATAAATTATCTTGCAACTACTTGTCCAGAACAGCTGAATTTAAGATGAACAAGTAAACTTTATTCTGGAAATCTCCCAAATTTGAAAGCGTTTACTTTACATCCTCTATAATTTATGGTTAACAGAGCTTCCACATATGATCTGGCTAGATAGATAAAAGAGACACTATTCCAAAATTAAAGTGGGCTGTAGATATACTTTTTTCTGCACATAATCATCAAGCTGCCTTTCAGAGCAAAGGGAAAGGAGCTTTACATTAGGCTGTTTCTAGGAACACCTCAACATCAAGTTGTATTTGCTATTGGTATTTAATTGCTATTTTTACTATTTGCAGTACACTTCAGCAAATTCTCTCCCAGTGCAGTTCTTTAATGACGCTTGAAACCAGCATGAAGACAGTTCTCTGTTGCTTGGTGCAAGCACTGCACTTACCAGACACATAACCTGAAGGACAAGCATCACGTTTGGATGAAGATAACAAAAATCAATCTAAGCCTACTATGTGCAGAGTTTCAACAACTATACTTAACCTTTTTTAACTATTCAAGAGAACTGAAAGAATCATTCTTCATCCTCAATTTCCCGGGCTTCACTTTCCTAAAGACAATGTAGTATAGACCTTTCTCTCAGTGAATCCATGAGAGAGATTGTTGATTTGTGGATACACCAAATTATTTTAACAGAAAAAGAACTCTACTTGCTGAAAGGACTGTTCTTGGGTTGCTGCATTCTTGATTTATGTAGCGTGTGTTCATCACAACCTGTCAGATCTTTTACCCCTTTGTCCCACTACTGAGCATTTCAGCAAGCAGATCAGATCTTTTTAAGCATATAACTTCTTGTAAACTCTTCATACTGTGTGCTTAGACAGGCTGGCATACCCCTTCCTCAAATAATCTTAGCAGTGGTCGATTGATCACCAGGTTTTATAAAGCCTTTTTTTTTATTTTTTAAGCAAGAGAATTAGAAAATGCTTAGATCCTGTATGAACCAATATAAAAGGAGGAGAGGTAGTCTGCTCTGACGTCCCTCTGAGAAAGGTCTGTTTTGTAATGAAATTATCTGAAAAGATGCATAAACTGTGCACAGAGATATTCTACATCTTTGCTAGCACTACCACATCTTTCTGCTCTCTCTGCAAGCATCAGCGAAAAGAGAGCAGTGTAAAATATCGAAAAGATAGCTACGAAGATTCCATAGTGAGGCTCTTCCATTCCAAGAGAGATTTGTTCACAGAGAAGTAAGTAATAAAGAGAACTCAAGGCAATTCAGGATGAATACCTGTTTGTAAAGGATCAGTTGTCTCTGGAGAATGATATCCCTCCATTTTAGATATTTTGTTATGAGGGAGTGCGAAGGCCTGCCAGAGTCACAGAAAGAAATCAGACTAAGAATCTATCCTTGGCAGAACTGGGAAGACTTTTAACTGGCATCAACTGATCCAGTGCTCTCTGTGGCAATCTGAAATGGGCTTCTTTGTAAATGGAATGCCTTTGCCTTTTTCTCATCCTCTGATTGATGCCACGTTGAGGAACAATGTGATCAAACTGGAGGAAATAAGTTGGCAAATCAACCCACTGAAGCAACAATTTATCAAGAACTTCTTTCTCTGTCAGAAGATTAAGGAGATGAATATTACTCACTGATGACCTGAGTACAGATATAAAAATAGGAGCAATAACAGAAAAATGGGAATACAAAATTGGTTCTCTACTTCAGTAGATATCTACTGACAGCATCTTTGAATTGCTTGTATTCCATGGTGGCAAACCCCCAAATTTTAAAACAAAAAAGTAGTTACGCCTGTAGCATGAGAATAATTAAAACCAGCTATATTAGATTATCTGATCAGGCAGAGGCAGATAGTCACAATGACATTAATCTGTCACCATAGTAACGTGTGCAAATAGACTTTGTTATCTCTGACACACTGATGATTTTTAAACAAATGGGACCTACAACAGTTGTGCTCTGTTACACAATATTCCATTTTCAATACAAAACAGAATTTCTTTCTGAAAATCGTTATGCACTTCATCTATTTTATCTTTCCTGGAACTGTCTCCTAACTGCATAATTCTCCATGGCCCTTCTCTAAGCCCAACACATCAGAGGGAATGCCTCATTTATTTCTTCTGCAATGCAATCTGTTTTCCTGCCAGCACATCCCAATGTCTTGCACGCTTAACTGAGGGGAAAGTGATATTCTTCTGTTTTATATTGCTCTAGCCCCTGTGGTGAATGCCTGATGCAAATGATTATTTTAGTTTGCAGCTGCACTTTTTCAGACAATTTTACTGAAGTTCAGTAAATGAAGGGCAATGAACAATTAATTTGGGTTGACATGTTCACCACATGCCTGCTTGGGGTTGAGGCTTCTAATGTCTTCTATTAATGAGAATGTTGGGTCTTATTTTTGGTTCTAGCAGAAATCAAACCCTAAACCAATGAATTACTGAATTGTATTCTTTTGAGTTCTTTACAACAAAATAAAACTAAAGCAAAAAAACCATAACCACAAACATCAAAATCATTCTTGTGAATACTACTCTTTCCTGTGGGGCTAGACCTGCGATGAATTTGTTTCTCATTTGCAATCAGCATTAAAATAGCAAATGTGTTGGCAGAAGCTCATGGAATTATTGAATGACTTGTCTGTATTATGGCTTGATGGTGGTGCTATCAGTTCCTCCCTTCGTGAAGTACTAAATTTAGGCCATCTAGTCTAAGAATTAAGAGCTCAGACAAACAACTACTTGCATGCACATTTTTAATTCATCACAAAGTCTCTACAATTCTTTCTACAATTGCAGCCAACCACAGTTGAAGTTATCTTCTGTGATTTAAGACCCTTAAGAAAGGGTCTTAGAAGATACTTGAAGGATAATAAAGACAAGGACACTTTTAAAGAAAGTGATTAAAGCAAGTAAACAAAAAGGAACAAAACAAGAAAACATAAAAAAACTTCACTACGATTTTGATTTATGGTTCCTTCTCCTGTCATTTCAATTTCTCTGAGCAAGCACATCAAGCATTTATATAGGGGAAAGAAAGACAGCCATGCAAAGGAAAGACTTGTGTTCCCAGCTGTTTTTAATGCAGTAAATGGCCCCTTCAGAACTGCTGGTGCTGTTTTTCCTGTTTTGCCCTTCTGCTAGTGGCAGATGCTAGTCTCCACACTATCCATACAAGTAGCTGGAATGAAGAGGAAGCCACCTTTGTACAGTCACCCACAAACCACTGTGCACTAAAACAGTTCCTTTAGAGAGTGAAGTTGGGCAGCTCAGACAAGACAGAAGCACTGAAGCAACCCGATCGCCAAACAAGGCACATTACAAGCTGAGACAAAAGGACATACAACAAAAGGGTAAGAAGTTCTGGCTTGCTAATAAACTTAATACATTGAACACCTTTCCCTTAATTTGTTTCTAGCTTGCAATGTTTGGGGAATTCAGTTCCTTCAGCAGCTGCCCAAGTTCCACTGCACACACTGTGACACAGCAGGCATTCTCTTCTAAGGAAGCGCTCAAGCAGAGGTGTCTTTGAAAGAGTTACACAACCTGTGACTGCAGCCTTAATCAAACTAACCTTTTAATCACCAGGCAAAAAAAATGCCCTGCCAAAACCCTAGCAGAAGTACACAAAAGCAACACAGGGGATGTTTATACCAATGCTAATCCGACAGTCTAAGCACACTCATGCAGGAAGGATTCATAAGGTGAAGGGTCAGCAGATCTAGAATTCAAAAGGGGAAATTCAGGCTGCATGAATCAAGTTCCCAAAGCAAAAAAAAAAAGCCTCTGGCAAAACTGTTGTTAAACAGTGGCAGTTTGGCTACTTGGAAATTGAAAAATCAGTGAGCTGCTAAGACTGTTCAATGCACTTTTGTTAAAAGCCTGTATTTAATATATTTGTGATCAAACCTGTCAGGCAGGCAGATGAACAAAAAAGAGCTAAAGTACCAGGGAAGACAAAAGAGAAGGAAAGCTGAACTACAGTCAGAACCCAAATGCTGACAGTAGCTGTAATGCAAGCGATGCAGCGGGGCATTGAGCCATGGTCCCGGGATTTTGGGGCAGTTCTAGTCCATAAGTTGCACATCACTAAAACACTCCTTTGCAGGACAAGTTCACGCTGTCAGCTTGTAGCTGACAGAAGCATTTACTAATATTCTAACAACATTATTTATAGCCATGTGCAGGTAAGACTTTCATCAAGTCGTTCCACAAACAGTTAGGATCAGCAGCAGTTCTTATTACCCTACTTCAAAATTAAATGGTTATGGCTTTTTTCATCCTCTTAGTAGACCTAAATTATAGCAAAATATCTATGACAGCAGAATGCAAATCACCTCATATAACAAAATTGTTTTTGCCTTGCTCTCACAATACTGACTGTCTTTCCTTAAGGAAAGAAAATTTCAGAACCTAACAAAGTTTCTTATCTCTTTTAGTTCCACAGAAAAAGGTAAAAAACTTCTTAAAAATACTGTACATTGTTAAAGGATTCAGAAAAGACATATTGTGCAAGGTATTAAGAGTCCTTCCTCTAGAAGCCACAGAAAAGATATATTGAATTGATTCAATGCACAAATATGTATAAAATTATACAAGGGCTTCTGAGGTGTTATTTGGACCAAATTCAGCCAGGTCACTCTAGGTTAAGGTTCAACAATACTCTTTGGAGATACTTTTATTAAAGTTTAGACCAGAGTAGCAGAAGTTGTAGGAGATCACATTACAACTGTGACCAAACTTACCTGAGAGGAACTGTTTGCATGATACTTCAGTCATGCATAGAATTACACTGGGGAAAAATTCATTTTTCAAGGTACAAATCTAGAAAATTCTGATCTTATCCCTTATCTCTGAAACCTTTGAAATTGAAATGAAGTTTAAAGTTGAAATGCCCAATCAAAAATCTGGATCTGTTTAGCCAGCAAACGAGACATAACATTTTATAAAACAATAAGAGGAGAAGACAGGATGGGTGTGGAACAGAATGATGCTGAGCAAAACAAAGCATTTCTGCCTGAAACATTGAAAGAACACATTTTCTGATAACTAATCTTACCTTTATTATCTTTTCAACGCCAGAAGAACAGATCATGTAAGTGTGAGGATTAAACCGCACTTGGTTTACAATTGACCGATGACCTTTCAATACCATAAAAGCACCATTGACAACCCTGCCAATGCCACCTAGGGGAAAACAAGCACACATGGACATGAATAATTAAATCCTCATATTACTTTCAGTCACAGTCATTTAAAGTCCCATTATATTTGACAATGCTCTTTAGCTTTATTTTGCAATATTTTAAGGCCTCTGTTGGCTGCAGGATTCCAATTTTATGAGCAATGCCCCTATGAGAAGCTGCAAGTTTGATGAAAAGCATCCTTCCTGCATATTAGGACTTAGAGGCTTGCTTTGATTCATCCAAACAAACAATGAAGGTTTTTGACCTAATATGACAAATATGTGAATGAGAACAACATACATAATGAAATCACCAGTGAAACCAGAGTACCTAAGGCATGACACAGGCAGTTTGTAAATCTGAAGCAGAGACAAATAAAGACTTTTAACAGCTATACTATTTTTCAAATTTATTTTTTAAATCAGCAATTTATTACTCTCACTAGTTAACTCTAGTCTGATGAATAGAAAGGACCCAAAATAACACATCTGAACAGTGGGTTACGTCACTCTTTGTCACAAGGCACTGAATTAGCCAAAGTGGAATGCTTTTGTGCTAGTGGTAAAACCCAAAACAGAAGCCAATTAACTTTTCTGCTTGGTCATTGACTCTTACTAGGTCTATCCACCAAAGCAAGAAACTGTCATGCAGTATGTTTTTTTATATTTATAGACTCACACAATTAAAACTACAAATTTGTTAGAAAGCACACCTATGTATCTGAATAAACAAGTGTCCATCAACATGCTATGACTAAACATTTTCAGTGAAAGAAAACAAAACTTAAAAGCCGGGAAGTAAAAACTGACAATCACTTCAGATGAAAATTAACTTGCTATTTAAAACTTCACAGGTTGTAGGTACACCTTACAGAAAGTTAAAATAATTTCATTAGCTTCTATGCTACTTATAATCATCTTTACACTAAACAAACTTCATGTTCTTCTTGTTGAAAATGTTTGCTATCTTCCTTTGACCTCAGTAGGAGCTATTTCAGCTGAAACAGTTGCTGGTTTAGGCCTTATGTTGAACAACTTGTCTTCTAAAACAGAGTTCTCCTGTAATGCACATTTCCTAAAGAAAAACTTGCATTACCACTGAAGAGTAGCAAGAGAGAAGGGTCAAGGAAAAAAAAAAATGAAAAAGAAAAAACCATTCTTATATCACCTTCCATTTGTTAGGTTACATAAATGATGAAAACAACTGCAGGTAATGACCTTGTGTACAGCCCTTCTCCTCTCAGAAAGTGTGCTATCCCTTTCACTCATCATAACTGCTCTCTGAAGCCCTGACTCAGGTTTAACATGGAGTACAAACCATGATAAGGATTTAGAAATAAGGTGTCATCCAAGTCCTAAAAATCCAGAGACAGATCTTTTACTGCTCCTGGAAAGTGTTCTGCTTTGCACAATTTTTGTACACCAAACTCCTGTCTCATGGCACTTTGGGATAGAAAAATAAAGTTCCTGAAAAGGGGAAAAATGATGGCAAATAACTCCAGGGACCAAAATGCATGGCCCTTTTACAGACTATTTATAGAATGAAGTTTCATGTAAAACTAAGAAAACTTGACAGGGAGACTATCACTAGCTAGTTAACTTCTGCATGTGTTCACTGCACTGAAACTGCACTGAGACTGAGTTACCTGGAGCAGTTATCTGATTGGGTACATTTGTATTTTCTGTAAAGATTCAGGGATACATTCTGCCTTCAGCCACTGGAGCAAGATTTCACCACTGTCAGCAAATCTGACTGGGAAGTAACTGATTGGAGAGCAAGTTCATGAAATGCCAAATTAAGCTCTTTTGATTTTCTTTTCCATTTTATGAGATTGCTCATGTCCTTTCATTCTGCTCATCCTGCTAGACACTTACGGCTGATGGCAAGTTGCCCTACTCCCACAGCATTCCTTCCAGCCAAATCAGAGCTGTCAGTCCAATTGTATCTATCAAGCCAACAGTAGATGGTTACATCAAGACACATCTTGACCTAGCAGACAACTATTCCAAGAAAGAGGACTTCGGGAATGAAGAGATACTTCACTTAGGAAATGTTTCCAAGCCTTTAAGTGATGTCTAAAACAAGTTTTAACTATCCATGGACTGTAACTGCCTGAATTCTGTACAAAACAACAAATATGCCCTGTAAGTCACTAACAAGAGTCAGAAGTTAGAGGGACAATAAGCAAAGAAAGAATTCTAATGGAGATGAGATGCAAATGCCATACACCAGTATCTTGGGCTGCATTTCTAAGTCAGTCATTGGCCTTTTGTGGTACTGCCAGCAGTGTGAATTAACCCATGGTTATTTTCCTAGTAGAACAGTGAGGAGAGTCATTTAATGCCAGAAGTATCTTCTGGCATTAAGCTTTTGAATGTTTATCAATACGCTAAGAGCAATGGATGAAAAATGCTCAGTATGCCATGTCTAGAACACAGGCTGTAGTCAGATTGATCCAGTGTCTGAAGCCCAGAAAAGCCAACCATATCCTGGACTGCATCAAAAGCAGCGTGACCAGTGAGTCAAGGGAGGTGATTCACCTCTGCCCTTGTGAGACTCCATCTGGAATATTGCATCCAGTTTTGGGGCCTCCTGTACAAGAAATACCTGGAGGTGCTGAAGTGTGTCCAGAGGAGGGCCACAAAAATGATCAGAGTGAAGCAACACCTCTCCTACAAGAACAGCTGAGAGAGTTGGGGTGGTTCAGCTGGGACAAAAGAAGGCTCCAGGGAGAACGTATTGCAGCCTTTCAATAGAGGGGACTTTTAAGAAAGACAGACGATTTTTACCAAGGCCTGCAGTGACAGAAGGGGCAACAGTTTGAGCTGAAAGAGTGTAGGGTTATATTGGATATAAGGAAGGCATTTTTTCAAATGAGGATGATGAGACACTGGAACAGGTTGCCGAGAGAAGTTATGGTTGCCCCATCCCTGGAAGTGTCCAAGGCCAGGTTGGATGGGGCTTTCAGCAAGCTGGTCTCATGCAAGGTGTCCCTACCTTTGGCAGAGGGGTTGGAACTATATTTAAAGATCCCTTCCAACCCAACCCGTTCCATGATTCTATGATTTTATAATTCTGTGAAGGAACTCCAAAGGTTTCTGATTTAATATTGAAATTCCTTGAACTCCTTTTAAGCAGCTAACAGTAAATTCAGAGGAAGTATAGTAATAGAACATACTTTGCTTCTCTTAACCCTACAAGACTCCTTAAAAGAACTGCCCAATTACATGAAATTGCCACAGGAGAAGCACAAATCTTACCAGTCAGATTTTACCAATGGTATGGGAGGTTTTAATAATTTAAACCAAAAAGTATTGACTCCAGCAATACTCTGATAATCTTTGTGTCAAATATAATAGACTGCCCCAGAACCTCATTTTTGGACAATCCTTGCTTGACGTAATTTTAGTCTACCAACTCCTACGTGTTTAAGCAACACCTCTAAGTAAGCTCATATTGCAAACCCTTCTACTTTCTGATTTTGAAAGCAGTCCCTCTATTTTATGGTAGCCCACCACAGCTGTCATCATATTACATTAGTGTCTGCATGGCAGAAATCTGCCTATGTCCAGGCTTGTCTGGAATCCCCCTGGTCTCTCAGCAGAGGCTTAGCTGCAGCCATACAGCCTTCAGCCATCTCAGAGTGTGAATTAAGTTTGCTCATGTCTGCTGGCAAAAAAAAGGTGCATCTGTACATTAAGTGGAGACTAGCCATAAACTGCTCAAATTCCTGATGCTATCTTCCTTTTTTTACATATAATAGATTACATTTCTTTTTACTGTCTTCCCTTGAAATGGTATTTTTATTTGTATTGTTTCAGCAAAATTCTGCTATCCTAAAACCACTCAAATTTTGCTTTTGTGGTTTGGGGTTTTTTTAGGGGAAGGGGGTGTTATTTGTTTGCTTTTAAATTTAGTGGTGTGCATGGGTCCTGCAACTCTTTTAGCACGGCAGCTTTTATATTCTTAGCTAGCTCCCACTTGTAAGTAGTGTTCATGGAGAAGCCATTAGCTTACATATCTGTTATTAATAATATAGAAAAAAATAAATCTCAAAATCTTCAGAGACTGACTATGCCAATTTTAGAAGGTTAATAATTTTATAACCGCTAAGTACTGGAGGGAAGAGATGGATATCTAGCTGGTTTTGCAATACTACCCAAAAATTGCCATGCTTAAAGACAGTCCTGAGTAGTGGTTTAGTGTTCTAGTTGTGCTGGTCAATGGGTTTTTTTGGTCTGCTTTTATTTGCTACTCAAAGTGAAATGTCAAGAAAATCACTCTTAATTTATACCCTGCAAATAAGTGTTCCAAAGAAGAGCAATACAAAATTTTTAAAAATCCTCTAAGTAATATCCTACTATGATATCTGACCATCTGAAAGAAATAACTTATAAAAGGCTAAATCTAATGTGTACATTTTAAAACAGATTTCCCAGATACGTTTGACAAGAATACCTTGGCAACACAAGGCCTCTCTACAGGCTCCTGAACAGAGGAAGGAAAAATACAATGTTTTGAAGTAGTTGATGTCTACTAAGTTGCCGAAGTGATTTCTTCTTGGTTTGCTTTATTAATTTATGCTTTAAATGTTAGGCTAATGAACTACTTCTTAATTATGTGTTTTTGTAAATACTTATGTGAATGAGTTGGCATTTGACGTATTGCAAACATGCTGAAAGGTACGTCCCAATGCATTTTAAAATCTCTAGTAAATTGTACCAAAGGAGAGTGATTTAGACATCAATCTGACTTCCCCTGCATGAGTTCCACAACAAGAAGCAATGTTTAGAAAAACTCAGAATGAATTATTTGAAGGATAAAGAAAAAGCGAAAGTGATAGATTACTAGGAAAAGTGCTCTAGTGCAGAAATCCTGTAAGAATGTAGAACAGTCTCCAAACTAATGGAAGCTGCATTGTTCCAAACATTAAAAAAACTGTCAAAATGCCAGGGAATTTGTTGGGATAAGGAACTATCCTCCACTGGCTCTGTAACAGAGGAATTAAATGACCTCATTAAGAAGTCTTTTCTATCTAGGACACTGGAAAAGAAATCCCACTGTTTGTTCATATAAGGTAGAAAGACGTTCCACAAACTAAAGCATAACTTTACACAAGCCTTGTGAATTACTCAAAGTGCTGAAAACTCCTGAGAAGAACCAGATATTTGCAGCTGCTGCCAGTGTGCCATAACATACCATTCTACTGCAGTACTTGGCACTACAGTAGTACCTCATTTAAAATTAATTTAGTTTTCATTAATAATAATCCAGGGCATATTTAGACCGTAGGCCACTACTTTTTATTTGAATCCTATGAGATCGTGATGTGCTAACAAAGAGAGATACCATAGTTTGGAAAGCAAAGGCACAGCACAATACAAGCAAATATTCCTAGCATATAGGGCCTCTGCCTTCAGTGCAGCAGATTATGTTTAGATACCTTAAAAGTCTCTCTCTGGTCACTCACACACCTGTATTTGTTTCATACAATGGATGCTGGTAAATGGCTTTGCTACTCAGAGACCCATCTGCAGAGAAGCTAGATTTAAACACAAGCATTTTTGCCCTGAGAGCACAGGGTCCTGCAGCATACCTTTTTCTGGGATCAGGAATCTGACTCCAGCTCAGGCAGCAGCCAGATTTACTAAAGGTTTCTCAGCAGACAAGCAAAACAGACTTAGGTCACATCAAATATGGGGCGAGAACAGGAAGGGGTGGTCAAGATCCCTTCTCCTCCTAGCACGATAAAAGGAGACATCAGAAGCATCAAGTGTCCCCTCATAAGAAAGCAGCTCCAATTCCATTTGCAGACTGCTTCCTTTGACACCTTTGAACACCCCTTTCAGCTTACAGGCAAGGTGAAAGGATCAGCACGGCCTTGCAGAGCTTGAGTGAAAGCACAGGGAGCAGTCAGCTGGTAGCAGCCTCTGCCTCAGACAACATGCTCTTCCAGGCAATGCACTCCTTTGCCTGGCCTATGCCCAGAACCAGCCCCAGAGTGGTTTTGTACCTCTGTGGAGGTTCCAAAAGCCACAGAGAAAAGCAATATTTAAACATTTAAAGACTATGCAGAAAGCTGTAGTGGTAGTGGGTATTTTTGGATGTATATTTTCTCCCTTCTTTTGTTGCTTCTAAATATCTGCCATAGACCTTATCTATACCAACCCTCCCACTGTTGTTATCACCAGTATAGCTGAACAACAATATGAAAGCTGAGACAAAATTACTATAGAAATAAACTTTGGCACACCCTTTCCACTCTGTTCCCCCTCCTGGTCTGAGAGACACTGCTTTTTTTGTGTGCCTAATTGCATAGGTTGCAACAGGTTTCACAGTGTTATTGGAACCATGCAAATTATCACCAACAACTATGCTTTTGGAACATAACAGATATAAAGTAAGTGAAATTATCTCACAACCAATAGTTGTTTGCTTGTGGTTTTTTGTTTGCTTTTTTGTGGTTGGTTTTGGGTTTTTTAAATAGATGTATGAAAACTGCTTGGCTGTGCATTTCTTTTGCACTGGTGGCTGCAAACATTTTCAATACAACAAAGAGAAAGGAGCTTTGGTACAATTAGATGGCCAGTTGCTAGGGACTAAAGCTTCTCCAGCCTGTCCCAGTGCTCTGTGTTATCTTCAGCTTTCTGTTCCTGAATTAGATATTAAACATACTAAGGCTGGTGAGAGAAACACTCGTGGATGCTGAATCTTTTTTCACTTTCTACAGCACTGCAAAGCACCCAACACTACCTTGTTTTCTGATAGATGCCATTTGGCCAGTACATTCCACAGGTCCATGGTATTATTACAGTCCCCACGACATGGAAACCTGTCCCAATTCCACTGAATACAAGAACATTTTCTACCATGCCCCAGCACTTACTTGCTGTGTTAATCAAACAACTGTTCCATAGCACACTATGGTCAACACTGCCTGACCTGAAGAAAGAGACAAACTACAGTCCTAAAAGTGATACAGTTTGGATTCCAAGACCACACCTCAGAAAAATATTTTTTTTAAAAAAATACAAACCTTCCAGAGCATGCTCCCCATTGGGTCGGATGGCTTTCCCCTGTCCCAACCCAACTGGTATGCATATATGCATATGTACCCATATATAAAATACCTCAAAACCAGCTAAAGACATTAAGAAACACTTAATAATTTTTTATTCATCTTCATTTATCCACCTAGAACTTTGAGAACTTAAACTACAAGCTGTCTCCAGTGAGGTAGCCCTATTCAAGTATTGTGAAAAGATCTGTTGCTGAATTCTTCAAGTCTGAAGAAGTGTCGGCATTTACAAGGACCAAGGATGAGGGAAAAAAGGAAGATAAATTGCATCAGTTCTGCTGAAACTTTGTGCAATTAGTTTAGTAACTGGACCACAATGATGGGCCCTTTCTTGCTTCCAGTTACAAAAAAAGAATTAAAAAGAAGTTTTGAAATGCAGTTTGCTGTTCTGATTTACTAAAGTTTTCCAGAACTTGGTGACAACCTGCTCACATGAACTGAAGGATCCCCAACTGTCTTCTCAATCACAAATAAATACCATATCCCTCACAGAGCAGCTTTGAGCAATATTTCAAAAGCAAGAGCTGCATAGATGATTTAGAGTAGTGAGTGAGGAATGTAAATTCCATTTTGAAAACTTTTGATCTACTAAACCCTCTATTGCTCCGCAAGACATGTCAGGTTCTGTCTCGAACAGGGGTTCTTTACCAGCTAATAGACCATGTTTATTGGTGCTAGGTTTAATAATGTCTAAGGTGCTTATATGTTAACAGGCTTGCTGGGCAAGTCATGTAGGACTGATGTCTCTTCTCACTTCCAGCTTGCCTTGGAGTCAAGTAAAAGCTGTGGAAACAGGACTGCTTTTCTTCTGCCAGACTTCGGTATTAACTTTGCTAGAAGCTGCCTCTGAAGAAAACTGTGATACTTTCACGGATTACTTTAGAAAAGAAACTGGCCAACAAATTTGTGAAACATTTGGCAATTACTTCTAAAGCACAGTGGAAAGCTGGATAATACTTGGATGTAGAAGAAGGTGGAAAAATGAGCAAACTATTCCATCTTTGGGAAACCACAAAAGGTGGTAAAAAAGCAAGCAACCTTCTGGCATAGGAAATCCCAGCCTACTCAGAATAATCTAAGACTGCAGAGGGAGACAGTCAGTAAAACTCTTCAACAGAATAGCTTCCTAAGCAATTTAGGAAATACCTTTTTTTCACACACCTCCCTTCCCCAAATGGGGCAAAATCCTGCCTAATTATTGGACCAAACAAAACTGCTTGCAGTTTCCAGCTGATTAGGGGAAATGATTTAATGCAGCCTACTGGAAGGACACTTCCAAACTCTGACTGTTTGGAAAAAAACCCAGCAGAATCTGTTCTATTCTCCTGGCAAAATACCAGTACAGGCAACTACATTTCTCCAACATGAAATATGTTTGCAACTGTCTGACTGGTGTGTTCCTTCACACCCTTCTTCATCTTTTGCTCACTAATGTTGCTAACCATTGGATAACCAGTAGTTGGTGCACCTATACTTAAAATAATTTCAGAACTGTTGGTAAGGATGAAGCTGTTTAAAAAGATACAAGCTTGCAAAAAAATTCCCTATTTTCAAATAACTAATACAATTTAAGGGAGTTGTATCATAAATATTTATAGCAACGCAATGTCTGAGTTCAACCGGAAGGCAGAAATCAGTTAGATATTTTTATTTAAAATACCAACCAACGGCACAGGACATTACATCATCCTGTCTAGTTTGTACACTATTTTAAGTGAAAGACCACATTCCACTTTCTCAGATCACAAACCCAAAAGCACTCCTATTTTAGCTAGAACATAAGAACAAGGAGTTTTCCACTGAAGCAAAAGCTTTCCAAAGTCTCTACATCCCTATAGCAAGTCTATTTCTCCAAGAAGGAAGCACAGCAACATCTCTCTTTGACAATTATTCTGAACAGCATGATGAGATTTAAGAAAGAACATTTCATCATATTCAAAACAGGCACAACCCTTCAAGAAGGGGTAAATGAAGAACAGAAAAGCTTCAATAAGCCTATCCCAGGTGATCTGGATGCTCAATTAGTTATTTGCCACAGAAGCGGACCTTTAGGCCTAACAAAACAAAGTTTGTGAGTTTTGGTAAAGTATTTCAAAAAGGGAACTGCCTAAGTTACAAGACATTAAGACATACACGTTCCTACTCCTGGATCTTCTGATTCGTTAAGCAACCACTGAGGGCAATTGATATTAAGTAATTAATTTTGTAACTGAAATGTTGCAAGTGTACTGACTCCCTTCCTGAAATTACAAGAACCAGAGACAAGAAACCTGAGCAAAACAGACTTGTTTTGTGGTAAATCACAAATTAAATTGTACATTTGTTTGATTAAATTGTATCACCTAGTTGTAAATAACAACTTTTTTGCAAGCACCTATCTTTTACAGAGGGGCATCCCCAACAACTACTCTGAAGTAGATTACTTTGCTTAATAATTACTTTGCATACAGGTGCAACAAGTACTAGCTATCACTCCTTGTGCAAAAGTCCTAGATAAAAAGTTTGTCATATTCAGCTGTCTGGGAAAAAAGTTTTCAAGAGCATCACAGCCATATAAACACAAAATCTCTAATCCAGAATTTGCAAAGGAAGTTAGGATAGTATAGTGATACATGCAGAAAATATAATTCCACAATCCACACAATAAAACATACAAATAAGTAACTAATTTTAATGTATGTAATCTTTGTTTTAACTAAGAGGAAAAATCTGTAAGTAGTAGTAAACCAGTGTCAAATGTAAAAGAAAATTACACAAATAAAAAGAAAAGCAGGAAGATATCTCTATAAACTCTACACAAAAATAGAAGGCCGTTACTGGTATTTAGCAGGATCATCTTCAGGACTTGTGGACTGTAACATGAAATGTTGGTCAACTACGCAAAACTCCCAAAATTAGAATATCATTTTCCTCAAAATCCTGCCCTCAATCAAAGGCTATTCATCCTCTCAGCTGTGGATTATACAGCTGTTATTAACAACTTTTGAAAATGAGACAAAATATTTTCATTTTACCTCTAACAGAGCTTGCAATTTTCTCTCACTATTGCTAAAGCATCTGAGACAACAGGATAGCCCTCAGTCGTACTTAATATCACTAAAATGTACAGTTTAAAGAGCCAGAGCCACTAAAAATGAAAATGCTAGTACAGTTTTGAAAGTCTTGACTCTTTCAATAAAGATTTAACACCCTTCTAGAAGTGCAGTGACTTGTTTCAACAGAACAGAGATGCTGACGTATGGCTTAGGGTGTAGGGTTTGGCACTATGACATTCCACTAGACCGCATCAAATTAGATACTGACCAACAGTGCCATTCCCAATCCTGCTGTTACATCGCCCCCACACTGCTGCTTTTCTTTAACATCCCTCTTCTATACCTTCATACAGAACTGTGCTACTGCTCTTTGCTTACCATGTCTGCCCCAGCATGGGAATGGCTCAGAAATGAGTCAAAAGTGTCCATTTCCACCAGCTGATAGTGCTCCTCCACCCAGAAAGTAAAAAAGCAGAACTCCTCTGCACTGGAAATCAGTGGGAGGATTTTGGTGTAAGAGGAATGAGAGGGGAAAAGAGGTCAATGCACTGGAGCTATAAGGAGCACCCTGTGAACCCAGCACCATTTTATGCTGCAAGCTTTATTGTGGAAGCAGTGATCATTACATGAGAAGGGAAAAAAGTAGTAAATCATTATGATAAAACATTCAAATGGCATTGACCACTGTTATCTGGACACTGGATCAAGCATTTGTAAATTCTCCATATCCAGCTTTCCTCAGAGTTGCTCTAGATTCACAGTGTGAGTGAGAACAGCAATTTTTTTTAAAATACCAATCTAGTATTTTTCAGACACCTGCCCCCCACTCTTCTTTCCCCACCTAAAACAACAACAACACTTACCTGCTTCTGGATCTGGAGGAATCCTCCACATATACAAATTGAAGTCATCAGAGCCCGAAAGGATGTACTGTTAAAAAAAAAAAAAAAAAGTTGTTTACCACAGAATATCACCAGAATGATGCTATTTTACTATTGATCTAGTTCCTCCAAACCAAAAATGAGAAAAAACCCAATAATTTGCATCATTCTTTGCACCCCAGTGATCAATTTACATTTAAATGGGGATGAACCAGCACAAAAATATTGCATGCATAAATGGACCAAAATTGAAAAGCATACTTCATATATCTAATGCCTACTGCCCAAAGTGTATGTTTGCTTGGCTAAATAAGGCTATGGATTTTGTTTGGCTTTAATATAAGCATGTCTAAATCTAGATCACACTTTCTATTTTGCAGCCTGCAACTCTGGTCTTTTTTGATGTTGAAGCCTTTCATCATTTTTTCTCATCTCCTGAACTACCAAGGCAAACTCCATCAAACACATACCTAAGAAGAGAGCTGCCATGTCCATTACACACAAGCATGTCCATTACTCATCAAGCCAGACATGTCTACCAAGACCATCAAAAGTCAGTCACTGAGAATAATATTGAACACCAAACAAAAAACAAAGCTAAACACTCACTGTCAGCAAGTCTCAAGTGGTTGAAACCACCGCCCTCATATTTATCATACTATTCATTTTTTCCCTGGTCATACTTACTCGGAAAGATGGAAGGCTGCCCTTTTTCAACAGTGCACAAATGATAAACAATCTCTTTACTGTGCAGAACTCCAGGCAATATGCAGCTTAAAGTAGCCTAATATACTACAGGCAGGCACTGGAATGACAGGTGACATTTGATGTGGCAAAAGCTTATGCCTCTCAGTTTGGAGAGGCCACAAACTGTGCCTTGCCTCCAAACACTTATTCTCCAATAAATGACAGGGAGTACAGTTCATTTCTCTCCCAAATTAGAGATTAAATGACATGTAGTGGAACCAATGGCAGATTCCAGTTCCAGGCATACTGGTGTAGACAGTGTAAATCTCTATCCCTCAACTGACATTAGGCTGCAGTTTAATCAATACAGTCAAGAAGCTGGGTTTTTCATTTTAGTATTATTATTATTATTAGGGTAGGGTAAAGGGAGAAAAATAAAGAAATGGAGCCAGTTTGTCCCTTTTCTAACCTTTGATGAGAGACAAATTCTGTTTTGCTTGGCTCAGATATAACTGGTTTCTGCCTTTCATTTTCCAGCGATACATAAAATCATCAGGCAAAGTAACGTCAAGCAGTGAGGAGACAAGTTCTGGAATAACACAGGACTGAGAAGCAAATAAACAAAAAATATACACTTTCACAGAAAAAAAATGGCTATAAATTTGCATATATTCTGTTTGCAATGCTAATTACATTAGTGCAGTGTTTGGATCTTTCCTGTCACAAAAATGCAATAAACCCCTAAAATCCCTTCTCTGGTTTCCTGCTATCATAATCCAACTATTCTTTTTTCCCTCATTTTTAAGAATGCAGGATGTGAGTAAGCCCTTATGAATGCAATTCTGCTCATTTTCTGACAGGTAAGAAGCACTGATCAAACAAAAGCTCCTTTAAAAGCCTGTGCACACTAGTTCAGCATCACTCATAAACCCATACTTTCCAAGCCAAAAAGTTATTTCTACAAGCCAACATGTTCAAGCACTTAGGCAATTTACCTTCCAAACTGACCTGATGGTGCCAGGAATATGTGCTTCCCCTTTCATTTGGCTGCTCGTAAATGTTAGCCCGCAGGAGGCTGAGCCACTGTGCCAAAACTCCGCGGATTAGGGCTCATATAGGAAACATCCCAGCAATTAGAAGGAAAGCACCTCTAATATGTTTTGTTAAAAAAATACTACATGGAAAAAAAAAGTCCTATTTATAGAGAGATGTTGCCAACTGTTACTATATATTACCAAATTGTGTTGTTGAAGCAGGAACTAGTTTGCCACGGACACATGACTAAGAACAGGCTTGTAACTAAAACACCTAGAAAACTCAGTGTCTTGAATTTATGACCATGCTTCCCTCACACACCAACCCCCCCCACCCCCCCAATACCACAAACCAACAATGACAGGGCCCCAAAGTGACAGACTTCAGATATCCTGTGTGAGGCACACAAGACAGAAGAAACACGTTATGTACATGCCAGGAATTGAGTGTCTGTGAGACTCTTCAAACCTGCTCCCAAGATTATTTGCAGAGGAACATTCTGTGTATCCTGTAAGACTCAGTGGTCAGTTGTGCAGGAAATCTCATGTATCACTGCCCATGGAGAAAAATACCACCTGCAAAGACCACTGACCCCAGTATACTCCATCTTGCTTTGGAGACAGCAAAATATAGAATGCCCTTGCAGTGACGTATAGTAATAGCAACTTGATGCACTGTCAGGAGTGTAAACAGGGGGTCAAGACAAGTGTTTATTCCCTTTACGTGGCATTTTTGAAGCCACACCTGGGGTATTGTGTCTGGCTTGGGTCCCCCAATACAAGAGCAACACTAACAAATTGGACAGAGAGCAGACAAGAGGCCTGCTGCAGCTGAGGGCCCATGACCTGCAAGGAAAACCTAAGGGAACTGGTCTTGTTTAGCCAGAGGAAAAGAAAGGGAAGGGATAGAGTGGACCTCAACAGTTTCCCACTCTTCAAAGGAATACTGAGCGGTCAGGGACAAACTCTTCTCAGAGGCATGCAGTGGATACCCAGGAAGCCACAGTCACAAGACACAGCAAGGGGAATTCCAGCTGAGCACAAAGGAACAGCATGTTCAGGAGCTTAACAAACACTGCAGCACAGCCCCAGAAAGATGGTGGAATCTCCATTCTTGCAAATCCAAAATTTACCTGAACAATTCCCTGAGCAATCTGATCTGACTTTGAAGATGCTCTGCTCTGAAAAGCATCTTAAGTCAGGTGATCTCCAGAGCTCTCTTCTGACTGATTTTCTTCAAAGATTGCCAAAATAAAAAGGGAAATAATCATCTTGGTGGATTGGGATTGGGTTTTGGGTTACAGGGGGGAGAGGAAGGAGGAGGGGAGAAGAGGACAGTGTGAGGAAAATGCCCACCTGAAACATTTACACTCCATCAGACATCACAGCTTCATGAAAATACAACTGAGAAGACAAACTTAGGCCACAGAGACAGGATCTGCAGTTCAGCACATGGACTTGCATAAATTAAAGTGATCACAATTTGGGGAATTTAAAGGAAGAAATTGACAAAGTACCTTAAAATGGTTCACAGAATCATAGAATGGCTGAGGCTGGAAGGGACCTTCAGAAGTCATCTGGTCCAATCCACCTGCTCAAGCAGAGCCACCTAGGAGCTGACTTCCTAGGACTGTGTCCAGATGGCTCTAGAGTGTCTCCAATGGCAGAGATTCAGTCCAATCCTACCAGCTTAAAAGGACCATGAAGTCCTTCACTTCATTATCATTTTCAAACCTAATGACATTTGCACCGATCAAACACTTGGCTAAAGTATTCTGGAGTGAATTAGGAGAAAATAAGTAGGAATGAATTAAACATCTGCAGTGCAATTATGTCCAGTCACAGAACAAGCTCAGCTCAGGATCTGAGCTGAAAAAGTACTTATGGCTTTCATTTTGACACAAGACACCCAT
Organism: Platysteira castanea; assembly: GCA_013397175.1. NCBI lineage: Eukaryota > Metazoa > Chordata > Aves > Passeriformes > Platysteira > Platysteira castanea. Next base: position 338,826 of record VYXC01003160.1, on the reverse strand, counting down.
TAGTAAATGCCAAAGCATTAACTGAAAGTCATGTACACAAGTTTGACATTGTAAGCAATGGGCTGTGAGTAGTGAACTTTTTATATAAAATTAAATTTTATTTTGATGGTTAGGTCTGCCAATAATCACCAGAACTTGATCATATTCCACAGAATATCCAAGTATTTTCTATCTCTGCCATTACACTGCCACCACTGTAGCAGCCAGCATTGCTTTCCAGTCTCTTTCCCTGTAAGGACGCCTTTGGGGTACATGTTTTCCTGCTGGTCTCCCAAAACAGAATTGAATCGCCAAATGCATTCCTTTTGGTTTTTTCTGTAAGACTAGATGATATGGGTCTGACAAGCAGAAAGTGGCTTTTCTGGCCAAGACCAAGAGATTGCCAGAAGAACAACCTCATGACTGCAGCCATTGCAAGAACAATGTGCAACATGAAGCTTCAGGAGTGGACACCCAGGCTGTCAAAGTCAGAAACATGTCTGATGTCACATTCGGAAAAAACCGCTCAATTCCAATTAGTACTCTCTGCACAAGACAATCAGAACCCAGGGCCTCTAGAGAGCACAGTGGGACTGATGTTACTAGGACATTTACATGACCATCTGTAAAAATTTTTCTTTGATGTACTCATTACTAATATAACAATAAGCCAATATTCTCCTTACTAGTTCGTAGCTGGAGAATAAGGATTAAGAAAATGAAAAAGTCAGAACCTCCTACTAGAAAAGTCAAAGAAATCATTACTATCAAGTTCACCAAACTCTAGTAATAAGGCTCAAATCCTGAGGGAATGGAGTAGACTTTCTAAAAGGAAGGAACAGAAAGGGAAAAAATAGAAGGGCTTGGGGAAGAGTAGATGAAAGAATGTCATCCTACATATGGTTAGACCCCACTTTAATTGTGAACAAGGATTTTTGGTCCTGAGGGGATGCTGGAAATGTAATTCCTAGCAGAGTACCTTCTATTCACTCACTTTAAGAACAAAAGCCCAGATAATCAAATCACAGGGGCGAGCCAGGGGGAGGCAAAAACATGTGCATTCACAGAGACAACTAAATAGCTAAGACATCAAGTACTGTCCTCCTTCCACCCTTCCCCCAAAGACAAACTCAAGCTGAACATAACCTCAAGAGCCACTGCAGTGCTGAATTAGGAATCAGATCAGACCCTGCATGAGGAGTGCAGATGTCTGGGGGGAACAGACCAATGTTAAACCCACCTGTTTCATTGTCTGCCTTTTTGCTGCTGTATCTGGCCAGGACTTCAGAAATCAACATTTACAATATTCACATGAACACAAGATTAGACAGAAAAAACACTTGCTGTTAATACTGGAGGTTTTTTAGAAGGGCAGAGTCAGCTTCTATGCCTAGCTGTTAGCAACAATGACAGGAAAAGGCTTCCAGATGACTGTGAGCTGCTGATTCAGAAGTTTGCCTTAGAAGGAAGAAAACTCTCAGGCGTGGTTAGAGTCTGCTCCTGGGAGAAAACACCAATTCAGTCTGAGTTTCAAGTACGCATAAAATGCTTTAAATGAACCACCATCAGGAATCTGAAAGAATTACATTGGACTAGCACTCCCCACTCATTCCACTGTAACTCTTCTCATTTTCTCTCTCCCCAAGGAAATTACAGCAGTTGATATAAATAAATGAAGATCTAATCTGCTGCTATAGTCTCTAGCAGTAGCATTAGCATTGCATTTTGCAGAGTACTACCACTCTAGGGAATTTATTTTTTGTTCTTATCACTGCCAGTTCAAAAGCTTTCAAAATCCCACAAGCTACACTTCCTCAGGTGCTACTGAATATGGATTATTTCAATAAAATTTTATCTAAATGGCACTGTATTTTGGTTTCCAATACCCCCATTTCCTGCTCCTATAAAATGTCCTATTGCTTATGACCTATAGCAGAGACATTTTTGAGCTTTTGGCCCTAGATAAGGGACTAGCAGACATGGACTGTGTTTCCAAAAGTATCAGCAAGTCTCTTAAATAGCCCTACTAATGCAGGGGAGGATAAGAAGCATGTAGGAGACTTTTTCTTAAATGCACAAATAGAGAAGCACCATCACCATATAATTATAAATGCATGCATAAGCAACAGGTAAAGGCACAGAAATGACAACCATTAGAAAGTGAGTACAGCTAAGTTACTAGCAGGAAAATGCTTGTCAGGCTCGAATTTCATGCTGCTGTTTACAGCTTTGAAAGAGACTAAACTTTTTAAATCTCAATTCCCACTCACTTGGGCATGTTTGCCCTTTCTTCAGAGGGGCCAATGAAACTTGGGGCAGAAAAGATCAGAGCAGACAGAATTTTTCTCAGGGTTTTAGCTTCTGCAAGTAATGCAAAACCCACATGCTGGGGAAGAAGCACAGAAGCATCCAAATTTGAAAGCTACGCTGGTGCTTTGCACATCTCCTTTAAGGGACAGGATGTACAGGCCCTCTATTTTACCTGTAATGTAACATAATTTATGGGTGGGGTGTAGACTTTTGGTTCTTTTCCTATGACAACAGATAAAGAATCTGGTTTGGGGCAGTCTGCTAGGCTCAAGTCTTAATTCCTCTTGAGACTTGCACATCACTTCTGTGGTAGAATATACACTGATAGGCACTGAGGAAACCACAGTTTGACATGAAGCATCACTGAAGTCTGAAAAATATTGTTTGTGCAAAAGAGATTGGAATTCACAGCAATCAGATGTGGAAAAAGAATGCATTTACATGAAGAATATAAAAACTGTGTATTTATCCAAGGAGGAAAGGTTTCCCAAGTAAACAGGGCTTATACCATTTTGTTCTTTGTGGCAGCTCTCTGTCTCAAAGAACATCTAAGCCTAATGGCCAATTCCAAGTTTGATAGAGGACCTGAAGATTCCAGAATTATAGACAGTCCAGAAATATTCTTTTATAAAAGGGCAGCTGTCACACAGAGGGGAGAGAGATACCCTGTAAGTAGCCACTGAAAACAAAGCAGTACCGTAGATACAATCCACTAACTAAACATGAGGAAACCCAAAAGGGAAGTCATCCTTGAACCTAGCAAAATCCCAATGATATCATGACAATCTGCTTCTCATGGAACTACTTTAAGGGGGATAAACAAGCTATTGAAAAAAAGAAGCAAAAGGTAAGAAAGCTCCCCTCATACACACATGCATATTTGTGTGTGATTGTGTATATGCGTATAAGTATATATATATGTATGTATGTATATAAAAACCACAACCATGAACACAGGTCTTGTTATACATTACATGTTTTGTATGAAAAGTATTTGACAGAACACAACCAAATTTTTTATAGCTCCTTCTAGACATTTCTGTGGTGCCAAGACTGCTCTACATATCTTCCTTACAGAAAAAGCTTCCTCTGCTATTTCCCCCATTTATAAAAATGACTGATAATTTACAATTTGATCATAATTTCATGTTGTCTGCATTTTCTGCAGGTAGAAAACCCACAGATTTGCTTGCAATTCATCTTTCTATTGTTAGAGTACCTACTAACCAGATGGGAAACAATGTAAGGACACAACTATGGAGGACAAAAAGACTTTTTCCTATTCATAAGGCATCAAGAAACAAAGAAGCAAGGAAACAACAAGTCAAAATTATTAAGAAATAAACAACAGTGAATTAGTCAAGTATTTCCATCTCTTTGCAATTCCTGATCTGTCAGGCAGGTACCTTTATGTTGATGAATCTATGTGTTTAGTATAGAATCCCCACTGAGTACAGCTTGAAAGAGTGCAATGATCAGCGGCTGACTTCCTCAGCAGGTATGTTCCCACCCACGTGTCCTGTGCTAACACTGTCTCTCCTAACAGCAGTGGTCTGATTCAGTAGCTACAGCAGTAAAACCTCATACAAATTGCCATCAGTCTTTCAACACAGTATTGCCATTTACATATTTCAACCAGATTCTGTAGGGGTCAGATGGGTGCCAGCACAGCCCAAGGGAAGCACAGGATGTCCCCTCAAGGGCATACTGCCTTGTTTGCACCTCAAACTGCAACCCCAGCCAGAGTGGCTGCCTCCTTGTAGCAGCTCTCACTGTCACCAGCTAGAGAAGTTCTTCTCTCCAAGGCAGTTAACCAGGAGATGACAAAATAATGAGCAGTCACCTGTGCAAGATACTAACCTCTAATTCCTGTCTTTCAAGGAGAAAACCTAAAGTAAGAGGAGACAGAACTGAGGAAGCTCTCTCTGAGATGTGTTTTGGAAAACTTATGCCTAAGAAAAGAATTTGCCTACAAGATATCTACACAACCTTTTATCTTCTGCTTTATAATAAATTCTGGAGCACAAATTATGGGGTTTAAAAAAATATTTAACAAAATCAAAGAGGTCTCACAACACTGTGAAAGCAGACATCTTTTTCCATACGAGCCAGGGCAGCCTGTACTCTTTACATACTAACCTGTATTCTTTGAGACTGTTTTTCAAGAGACTGAAACTGGCACAAAAAAGAGCTTAAAAGTTTTCCATCTCAGCCTGAGAATCAAACAGGTGCGTCCAAAAGGCTTTTTAAACAACAGAAGCTTTGTTCCTCAATAAGAAGCATGCCTATCTCGTGAACTGGAAAAAGTAAAGCTGTGACACAGCAGACTGGAGAAATACAAATTGCTTCTAGTACATAAATTTCGAAGCCAAAAATTTGTATTCCCACTCCCTAAATCTCTCATCTTACAAGCAGCCAACTCTGTGTGGGGCAATTTCAAATGCTTACAGAAGAGTCATTGGGAACAATCCATCAACATTTTTACAGCTGCTTTTTTGCAATGCAGAAAGGCTGTAACAGTAATTTTATTAATGAACAAAAGCAACTTAGAAATCCTTACTGAGGATTTCTATGGCAGAGAAAATATTTCTGTTACATTACAAAGAAATCAACAAGTTTATCTGAGCATATGAGAGGCGCTACTAACTACAGACCTCCTGTGATGTACTATGAGGGACACAAAGCCTGCAAAATTCAAAGTCCCCTGAGTCTGAGTTCCACTCCACCAGAATTTAGTTTCAGTATGGGTCCTTTTGGGCTTACATATTGCTGTGCAGATGTCTAAAAACCTCCCCCAAGGGCTTATAGGAATGCAGAAGAGAAGGGAGACAGGAAATGGGGCTGGCAGGATGCACCAGGAATGGGAGAAGAGGCAATCAGAACAAGAAGGGTTCAAGACAACTCATAGCTCCTGCGGTCAGTACCTTGACTCTGAAGAGACATTTTCAGTATGAGCCTCCCAATGTCAATTACCAGAAACAACAGGGAAAAAATTAATAAATATTTTTATTGCTAGCTAAATCTCATGTATGAATTTTATATGTATGTATTATTCATATAACTGGAATTTAAATTGCTATTTAGATAAGGCAAAACCCAAAATACAGTCTCATCAGTAATTCTCAGAAGAAACCAAATTTAAGACAGAGTAAGATATCAATTTTCTTTTTATCCAAGCACAGCAACGTATTTGCACACTGAATGCTTTTCATATATCAAGAAATGCTGACTGCAATAAGCTAATATTCATTAGGAAGTCTTCTGTGCACAGGAAACTTAAAATACATTCTCTCAAAGAATAATTCCCTTTCTTCTTGCTAGTTCTCAAACCTAGACATTGATAAGCACTACTTCCCATGATAAATGACCTTCAAATTAGATGACACAAAGAACACCACTGAAGAAAAGTTCTCTTTCTTTACAAAGGCAATATACAACCATACCAGACTCCTGGCACCTATACAGCTAATCTTGTTTTTGGAAAAGTTACGTTCATGTAATAATGCTGTCCTGTGAAAAGCTGGCTTGTCCCTAACCAGGGCTATTTAGAACACGGATTTCAACATAATGAGGGCTGTAACTTTACAGGGAGTTGGAGCAGCCTTGCAGTACCGTGAGCAGTGCATTCCTGAAACTCTCCTATACCAGTGTAATGTCAACAGAAAAGGCTGAGTGGTGATGTAATGTCTGAGGGCATGCCAGAGTCAAGACACTTTTTGTTTGATTCACAGGGTACAAGTTATTTCTCCCCACCCCCACCTTTTTTAAACAGGCAATACGCAGTTGATTTTACAACCACAAGCGTTATAGAGCCTCACATTATCTACACAGGGAAAAAACCAGGAATGAACTGATAACATTCATCATTGTGACACCGGCAACAATCCTTGAGCAAGAAAAACTTCTGGACTATTTTATTTTGGTTGTGTTTTGTGGTTTCTTTCTGGGCCTTTTTTATGCTGTTGCCCATCACTATAGCCTCTGAGGCTCCTACTCTTAAAAATACATTTGGGTACCTGAAGTCCTGCAATACTTTCTGTACCCGCAGATGCAAGAAGATATTTTCTATACCAGTCTAGCAACTAAAAATCCTTAGTATTCAATCAACATTTCCCAAATTCTAATGCTGACAAGAAGAATAGAAACTCCCCCAGCACCGTGACATGACTAGAGTGTCTCACACATTTAATATTGTAGGTAATCAAACACTTGTGCACACTAAGGTCAGTGGGACTTGGGTGTATAAATAAACTGTTTTATTTTTAAAATTCTGGACCTGGATGCCCAGAAGTACGGATAAATTACATTCTCACACAAATCTCTACAGCCAACAAAGGCAGTGGGAAGCTGAGTCATGCTTGATCCATCCAGCCTACCTTACCCTTCCTCTCTTTCACAGCTGCAAGACTCAAGTGAGCTCCTGGATAATGCAAACGCCATACAATTTTGAACCCATTTATCAACCAGCATCAGAGCTTTTCTTCAAAGAATAGAAAAATCGGTGTCATGTGAATTAGGTTATTACACCAATGAGATGGACAAAAGAAAAAGTTCTGAGAGGAGCAAATGAAGGTTGTTATAAATGGGTGCAAATAAAACATCAGCTAAACAATGCCTCTCAAGCTTTGGTAGTTGCAAGAAACAAGAAAAGCATGACAGTGGCATTTCTAGAAAGACGCTTATGTGTGTATATATATATATATGTACTGCTCATTGGCTTTGAAATTAGGCTCACAAGGACTAGGACAATAACGCTTTTGGAAGACTAGTTTGCAAGGCTGCAAAGAGATACAAAGCTGTTTATCCTCTAAGATCCTGTCACTTAGCTTGTGCTGCAACCCACAATACCTGCAACAACTCAAAATCATATGAGCATTTCAGAATGTGTTCTTAAACTTAAAAAAACCCAGAAAATTACTGCAGTTAACGAGTCTTTCTGCATTTTGCAGCTTAAAGCATTAATGATACATCATTCTTTGCTAAGAGGTTTCAATCTACTTGTATCACAAATGCTTCAGTAAAAGGAGGTGGTATACAGATCACTGTACACCTGCTGGTTGCAGGCTTCCCTCTAGAGTGACATGTCAGGAGTTCTGGCTCCAAGACCTTTTGAGTACCTATCACAATCTGTGACCACTAAAAAAACAATACTGAGGAAATATTAGTATAAAGTCTAATCCCCATCAGCAGACAAACCAATCAAACTATTCCCCAACTAGTAGTCTGTGTTCTATTTCTGCAAAGAAATTTCATCAGCTTAACACACATACCTTGTCAAAGTAAGAACAACACTTCTGGTCATTTTGCGTACTTAAGCATTTGGCTTCTTAAGATACAAGGGCAATGTCCAAGAGAACTCTTAAGTTGTGTGCTTGTAGCTCAGAATCTGCTCATTTCTGCCATACCAGAATCCAACTGTTCCATATGGAACAGGGTGTTATTTACTTTTATTGCAGATTTTCACCACTGTGTTAAAACAAATTTCCAAAGGCAACCAAAACCTAACAATTATGGGGTTTTAAATCCTGATGGTCATAATTTACAAGAAAACTTCCTGAGCTAACCAGTTTCTATATACAAACTTTAGAGAAAGATTAGCACAGGCTATAGTTCTGTGAGGACCTCAGTCTCACAGAGCTGAAAGGCCATCTCTCCATCTCTCACCCATCTTCTGATCCCTACATCACATCCAAATGCTTGTCAGAGCTCTCTGAGTGTCAGTATAAGTCATTAACACAGGAAAAGAAGTAAATGCTCTTGCCAAGTTAGAAGTGGTATCAGTGAAAGGTCTTACATCACCTCTGCTGGATAAGAAAGGCCTCCTCCTTTCAGCAGTTCACTTTTTTCCCAGTGCAATTGCATTGTAAGCACTGATGAGTTAAGGATAATCCTTTCTTATTAGAGTTAAAATATAGAATAGAAACACTACTTTGAGATGAACTACCTGTGCAGACAACACAAAATTTTTGAACACTGGAGACTCCCATTTTTAATTTACTATGCTCTATATGAAAGGTAAAATCTAACTATTTAAGACAGCTTAAAAGATATAAAAAAAGATCAAGTTGGCAGTTTAATAAAGGTGAAAGGAAGAATCGAAGACAGAGAAAATCAGAGGTGCAATGTGAAAAAATTGCTGAAGAAGCCTTCCTACCACAAGTGCAACTCACAATTTGAAACAACTTTCTCATCCACAAGTCCCTTCAAATGAGCCTTAGCCCACGCAAATTTTTGATCCAATGAGGAAATACAAGCAAGGTATTCTGTGAAGCTTACTTTGCATGGATGTCAGATGAAAGACATTCTTTATAAAGGCTAAGAACAGCAATATTAAAAGGGAGAGGGGACTGGAGACAAATTAAATTGGATACAGAATTACTTCTTTTTTTGATGAATTCTATTTGCAGGGGTGAAGACTTGTATACATTATGCAAAAACATACTTTTGTATAGAAAGGCAAAACTCAAAAAAATCATAATTCTTTTATTCACCTTGTCTATTTTACAGTAGGTTCCAACGATAACCTGCTTTTATAGATATACCTGCAACTGGAATTGGGTTCTCTGTAAAAGGCAGTCCCTAAGGGCTATCCCTAGTGTTGACAGTCACTGAATTTGAACATTACTGGACAGTTTCAGACAGAGTTGGAGCATGTGTTGGCATTTTCTGAATTCATTATCTTTTTTCCTTCCAGTTAGAAGGTGGGTACAAGCTTGGGTCTAAATGTCAAATTCCACATCTCTCTAACATTCCATATTAAACTTCATCTTCCCTATTAGCTTCCTATAGCTTTATGAGAGAATAAATGTCTTCTGCTCTGATTTCCAACCCATTAGCAGAATTATGTGCTGCTACTTATCCAAACAGAAAGTCTGTCAAGCCACAAGAATATAAAGTTTTAAAAAAATGCAGGCTCCTGAAGTATCACATCACCCTGATACAGAACAGACATACTCTTTCTGTTCAAATAATACCATACCCATAAGAAAATGGCTTAGAAAGCAGAGCAACATACAGTAAGACTTTTCTCTACATCTCTACATTCTCTACAATTATATGTCAGAGTGTACACAGCTCTACACTGAGCTCCAGAGGAGAAAAGTGTTATCTTTAGGCCAACTAAAAAATGGACCACAAATTGTCAGTGGTTTTCTTCTTAACTGATACATGTGTTTTCCCATTCTTTGTAGTAAGCCACTTAATTGTTTTAAAAGAGTTTCATTATCACATTTTCACAATCCTGTCAAAAACTATGCAGAACTAAGGAACACTGCTCGAGTTCAGTGACATGAGTGTATTTCCTACTTGCAATCTGAAAGAAGCTCAACTCTGCCTCCTGCAGCAGCAGCAATAGAATTAGTGATGAAATTCTGACTGCAGGAATTTTGCTGATGACAATTAAGAAATTTTCAGATCATAGTTTGATACTATCATAGCTTGAAAATACATCTTTTGTCCTTAAACAGTGCCAGTGGTTATTAAATACAGTTGTCCAAAGACAATATCTGGCTCTAGAATCATATGAACTTCTGTTAGTCACTTGATGTGTGACCTATTTCTTTGTGATTAGTAGTAGGGACAGAGCCCTGCCTCAGTGAAGTAACAGACTATTCCTTCCTAACCACCTGCCATCACCACTTACAGAACATTGACCTATGAAGACCTATCCTACCTGATCCAGTAGTAAAGTATTAAAAGAGAAACACTGTAATTTGAAATAAGGATCAATAACTCTATAAATACACAATATTTACATTTTGTGGGATTGCCTCTACGTCACCCAGTAACAATATTGAAATGCAAGGAAGATGCTTCCCTATCATATGTAGATGAGTAGATAACATTATATTAATTGGATCTAAAAAGACTGCAAATATTTTCTTCTGAATATAATCTTCCAAGTAAGTATTAGATCACATCAAACAACAGGTAAAACTTATCATGTGTTTTGGCATATGTTTTTCTTCTTTCACAGCCCGCATTGCAAAACAGTTCTGAATAAGCCTGTACATGTCCTGCTTCCTGTTTTATCTCCTGAATCAGAAAAAAGCCTTACAGAGGTATTCTCAAACAGTCATGGAAACTCCGGAGACTCAGGGCAGCATTTCTTGCTTATTACCTGATCACGATCGCCTGCAAAACAGCAGCTCTTCATAGTACAGGAGTTGAAGTACCCTTGGTTGTCAAACTGGAAGACAGGCAGCCGGCAGTGGATGTCGTAGAGCACCGGGGGAAGGCGCCGACGCAGTGCCAGCAGTTGGGTGCCATTACTGTTGAACCGGACGCTCATGGCACTCTGAAGGGAGAGGTTTCCACCATAGCGGAGCAGGGAGCTAGGAGAAGATAAGTAGGAGTAAGTGAGATGGGCTGCACATATCAACTGGACTACTTAAAGACAGAACTCTCTTCAGTCTTACTGACGCATTTCAAACAAACAAGCCCAGTAAACTATAATCTTATTTAGTTTCTGCTTTAAAGCATCAATTCCTGAAAAATCTTAATACGAAACCTGAATGACAAGCTATCGAAATGCTATGACTGTTAAGTCTTCAGGAGAGAAAAGTTAAAGATTGTGAGTAGTTTTGTTAATAACAAATACATTGCCTGCATAGGAGCAAAGTTGGACAGAGCACTTAGCCTTAAAAAGGTTGTCCTTTTACTTTCTGGGATGTCTGCCTTTGAGACTGACCCTACCAGCACTCAGCCCTTTTTGTTAGCTGGTTCTTGAATCCAGACAGTTTTTTACCCCTGCTCTGGCACCAGATGGCATTTTATCCAGATGTAGACAGGCTGGCCATTCTCCCTCTTCTTCTTCTATTTTTATCTCTACAGGGCATCAGAGGATGTTTAAACTCACAATCAGTTCCAGAAGTCTTAAATAAAAGGACATCTTACTAACATGTTATTGCAAGAAATGCTAAAATAAGTCACTTAGCTAATCTCAAACTAGCTTCATCTAAAAATACTGCCAAGTAGGCAAGACAATTATGCTATCACATGACATTATTACCTAAAAACTCTCATGTGTCAGGATTAGCTGGTTTCCTTGTCCCATATAAGGCTGTATGTTCAGAGCTGGAGTATTTGTATCCATTCTAATTGACACGTACAAAACAAAACCAAAGGTTCACAAGTTTCCAGACTATATCTTTAAAAAAGTAAGAGAAATGGAATTTGTTCCATAAAGGAACATAAAGGAACATAAATCAAAGCACACCTTAAATGCAACTCGTACAGATCTTCTGTTCTTTTCAAAGACTTCATTCAGTCTGTGTACTTGAAATGATTGTGTGTATGGAAAGCGAGACAAAGATGGAAGACATTTTTTCCCTTTTTTTGTTCAGTGATCACTGAAACCTCCCTAAACAGTACTAGAGCTCAACCTTTTGTTAACAGTTCTGTTTTGAGCAATAACCACCAAATCTTGTTGAGAGTTGTGATTTTATGCCCCTTCTGGACCAGAAAAAGCATGCCAGCTCAGAATCTGTAAATTCTAGAGGGAAGTTTACTCATAGATTTGAATGCATAATACTTTCTGGTACAGCCCTTTGCCCTAACAACTGTGAAAAATGAGTCACTCCACATGGATGGGAAGCCACATTCCATGCAGGTTGAAGCATGCATCGCCTGAGATACTGTAAAGTTAAAAAACCATTGTTCCTAAGCCAGAGTTAAACAAAACCAATACAAAATATAAGACTCTACATAATGAATGCCCTAGAAATACACTGCTCTCACACACACACACTTTGTGAACTGAACAGTAAAAGCCAGGATGCCACAAAGGCACCAGAAGTCCCATTTTCAAAGCCAACTAACTAGCAAGTTCTTCAAGCTGGGCACCAAAACTTCTGAACACTTGTATCAGCATGAACAGTCCTAGTGTCTCATGTTCTCCTCCTCCGTGGCAAAGTTGCTGAGCTTTTCTTAATCATGTTCAAGGTATTTAATTAAAACATGAGAGAATTGAATACTAGAGACTGTAACTTTAGAGACAAGTATTTAAGATTCCTCTCATCAGCCCTAGTTTCTGGTAATCAAGACCAATAAAGTACTCAGACAGCTCAAAATACTCAGTCAGGCATTAAAAATCAAAACAAAACAAGATAACTGAAACACACATGACATTTTTTCCTCCCCCTCTTCTGATAGGTCTTAGTAAGCCAAATTTTTTTCTATGGAATTTTCCACTTCCTTAAAAAAAGGTAAACAAATAAGCTAAAACATCATAAATGCCCCAAAACCCCAACCCAAACAAGACCTCAACACAAAAAACAGGGAGAAGAAACAATCCCAGATTTTTTTGGCTAAGGAAAGTCCATTTTTAATAAAAATATATAAGTTGTCCAACATGAATAAGAAGGTCATAACAAATATGCACCAACCAGACTTGATGGTTAGGTGCAGCCACTGCTGCACCAAGATTAAGCTCCTCTCCTCATTACCAGTTCTCCTCCTTAATCCAAATCACAACCCAGAATTCTCTCCTGCCTACAAGTGAGTGAGCCTACCAGATGCCCCATCCTTTCAAGTCTTCAAGCAAAGTTTCCATGGTTACTATTATTATGCCTTGCCTGAAATAATTTGAGATTATATTTTATAGCAATAGGAGTGCAATCTTAAACTGGCTTCCATTCTGCTTACAGATGTTTCATTAAGATCCTATAGCAGTCAAAGGTACGAAAGGAAACACTTGGAATTCAATTCTGTATTGTGTTGCAGTAACTTTTGCATAAAAAAGCTCCAAAAGAATATTTTACTTCAGAAATAAAAGGAAGCAGACAAACTAGAACTTCAGAAAAATGATCATATACACACACAAAAAGTCTAGAATTAAGGAGATGCATAGTTAATGCTACCCCAATAGCTTTGCCTACCTCAGACCCTCATCCTGCGGAATTCAGCCACACATGTAATGGAAACACAGTTCCTGCTGCATTTGGCTCAAACAAAAAAAAAAAGAAACAAAAAACCCAAACCCCCATACTAACAAAAAAAGCAGTGAGCTAGTTTGGCTGATATAGAAAGAAATACTAAAACAGTTGTTTGCCATTGATTTATAATGTAAGAGTAATGACCTTCCCCACTTGCCTTAATTCTGGCCCCAAAAGTCTGACACTATAATTCCAAGCGCAGCATTTTGCTGTACTAATCACAAGACAGCAGTTTTCTGTTTTCCCCACCTGGCTGTGTCCTGATTGCTTCCTCTCTGCCTCTTTGAAGGATTTGTTAAATTAACTGCACAGTGTTTTCCTTTAACAAACTCTGCAAAGAGGCAGCAGGTAGTCAGGTGGGGATGAGGTGAACAAACTGACACAAGCTCCCACCAAACATCCATTTCCTGACCCAAACAGAGGAAAAATATTTGCTCTCTCTCTCTCTCTCCTCCTAGGACAGAACATCTGAGAGATATGTTCGCAAAGAACAGGGAGGGAGTGCAGCTCATGGCTCTATCTTGGTGGCAAAGCTGCTCACCTAGTTCACAAATAGAGGACATACAAAGGATTTGAGAAGTCTCTCCTCCTCTGCCTCATACTGCGGGCAGTGCACGTGATAGCAGTATTGAGAACTGAGGAACCCCAAGACTTCAGCATCTTCCATCATAAATTTTTGTTGATTTTAGAACAACCATGCTGGTTTTAGGAAAAAAATAATAATTGCCTGAGATGCCTTCTAGAGTATCCATCTCCATCAAAATTGCAGGGAAAAAGCAGACAGCCCTCTCCAAGAAAGAAGCCAGCAGAAGTTATTTCTTACAGTATTAAACCACTACTAATACTCACTAGTACTAAAGAGTATGTCTGATTAAAGAAGCTCTAAAGATCTTCAAACTAATCAGAATCAGAGCCTTTGCACTTTCTTTTTTTGGGGGGTGGGGAGGGGAGAGGAAGAGAAGTGCTGTGTTTAAGCATGTTCAAATGACTACCTCTACTTTCCCAGTTGCACCAGGGTGTTGCTCTGTACCTTTAGTCAGTGTTACTTTTGGATTTTTTCACACAGGATTATGTGGGGCAGTGTAGACATGTTTGGATATGTCGCTCATGTTAGAACTGCCACTTCTGCCTGCCCCTTACTGCATGCACTAACAAAGGAATTTCAGAGGCAACACCTTGTTGCAGTTGCTAAAAAGTTTACTGATGAATCACACCAGAGGCAATACTCTCATCTTGAAGACACAGACCGTGACAACTAGTGAGAAATCTGAAGGCAATACTGAAAGGACACTTCTGAACAAGATGAGTGCTCTTTCTGCCAGAGGCATTATTTTTATGAATCCAAAGCCAGACTACTCGGATTTACTTCGCTTCCAAATTTGGCTCACCCAGACAGCTGTGGAATGCTGATGTTGCCTACCAGCTCTGGAAGCAGTATATAGAGAGACACATGCACTTCCAGTTTTTTAAGAAGTCATATTGTATGATTAAGAGAAATATTTAGTCCACAGATGGAACATTGCAATCCAAACACACATGCTGGAGCTGGAGGGAGGCTGAGGAGGGAGAGAATGGGCGATTATATGCAATATGGTCATTTCCGTAGCTGGATATGCTGTGGGCAGGCAGCAGGCAAAGGCTAACTAAATACCAGCTCAGCCAAACAATGGAAGGCTTTGAATCCACGAGTAGCACCACTAACAAAAATAAATCGGTTTCTACTGGCAGACAGTGGGGTAAGGGAAGAAGCAGTATCACTGTATTGCAGTGCAGACACTGTCCTTGGGACAGGGGTGTCACTTACGAGGGAAAATGAAGGAATTAAGCAAGGGAAATGTGTCATAAACTGCAGTGAGTGAGACTAAGTTAATGAAAGAATGACCTTAAAAGGAAAGAATGAACTGAATGCTTGTAACTAATACACACCATTGCATACAACTGTGTTTGTCAGCAATTCTGTAACCACAAAATTGAGGAACTTCTAACTGTGCAAAAAAAGATCTGGAATGAAACTTGGAAAACAGATTTTTGGTCTGGAAAACTGCAGAGAAGTTTGGGGGTTTATTTGCAGGAAAATTGTTGTGTGTTTAAAAGGACATAATTCATATACAGTCTGAAGCACTTAGAGCCAAATTAACCAGTAACAGAAAAGTCAGCACAGTATCAATAATCATGCAGGCCTTTTTGAAGTAGATTATAAGTCTCAAAAATCTCAAGATAGTTTCTTTGAAAAGCAGATAAATTGTGTCAAAGTGTATGGCATTTCACTGTAAGTATTGCAAGTGTTAACGAATGTGAAGGAAGTCCATCAGTGTCTTCAGGTTAGAAGGTATACAAGCCATACTCAAGATTTTATTGTTTTTCAGAAACAAGCTCATTTTTCTATCATCACGACTTCTGATTATCTTACTACTTTTACAAGAACTGTCTCCTAGAATCCTTACCAGGAAATAAGGGGTATTTGCTTGGACATTAAACAATAACCAAATAAAATAAAGGCTGCGTATTGTTAGCAAAACTAAACATCTTCACTTTCCTTCAAAAAGAAAGTACAACTAAAATCAACTCCATCCACCAAAATAAGAAAAGTACAGAATTCAGGGTGAAGATTCTGCATGTTCAAGAATGTGACATTTCTTTGCTGTTTACTGTTAGGGACGGAAACATGTAAACTAGTACAAAATGGAATCTCCCCATCCTTAATGAGCTTTCATGCATTACAAACTCTAAGGTGAATGAATAGAAACTTTGCTGTTCCCTCCAAACCATGAGGGCAATTTTTTTTTTTTTAAATAAGTGAGATTCTTATCTGATAACTGACTTCAGAAACTAGAGCCTTAAAAACATCAAACATCACCATTTATGTACCCAGAGCAACCCAACAATGTAACAGCAAAGGCTCGCCTGGTTTGGCCCTCGTGACCTAACTGAATCACTGAATGAAAATGTTGCTTCGTCAGTGATCTCAGGCAGTTGTCCAGAAACTGGGAGAAAGCATTATGTTTTCCTGTATTCTGCCTCTATTCACAGGAAAATAACTCAAGAATTTCAGTATTTTGAGAAAGATGGCAAGAGCAGAGGCATAAAATATACTAAACTCTCCCCCTCATCTGTATTACTTTTATCTTTTCAGGATTTAAGGCTTACCTCTGTCATTACAAAGACTGAACAGCAGCAAATGACAACAAGCAAACAAAAAAAGGCCTTGTTGGTTGGATGCTTCACATCCTCCTCCAGCTCTAACCAAGGTTCGTTTTGGTCTTATTACAGACCTGTTCCCAAACATTCTCCTGCCCTAGGCTTGCCCTTCCTAGAGTCAGCAGGCACAAGAGTGTTCTATTCTCACTCTCTTCTTGAATCATGTAGGTGTAACTGTAATGTAAGTAATAAATGAGGTCTAGTAGGCAGACAATTCGTTTTTCAGGGAAAAAAAACCAAAAAAACCCAAACAACAAAAAACCCCAACCAACCAACAACAAAATTTAGCCAGATTAAAAAAAAAGAAACTACAGAATACAATGTAAAAAGCAACCTTCCAACAGCCACAAGCAAACTAGCTGAAACACCTGATCATTTCCATGCTTTTCTAATCCCTAAATTCTCTGATCAGAGTCCATTATTCAGTCTGTTCAGAAATAGCACCTTGTAGGATGGAGCACAGACTGTGACAAAGAACACTGCTCAGCTAAACCCAGCAGAACACAAAGGAGCAGGTTCCATCAGATAACCAGATAAAGAAGATGCAAATACAACCAGGCATGGCATGGGAAGATGACCTTTAAGCCAAATGAAGGAACAGGACCTGTTCTCAAAACCAAGCATTCACCAAAGTAGTTATAAAACAAAGAACATGCATGTTATGGACGATTTAATATTACAAACCAGTTGCTATGATTCAAAGTTATTGGGGTTTGGGATGGTGCACGGGAGGGGGGAGATTGGGAGCCCATCACTTGGGTGACAGAGCCACTGGACCTGGAGGTTCAGCGATGGAAGCTCCCACAGCTGCCCGCGCGGTGCCAGCGTACGGAGAACACCGAGCAGGGCACGCTGCCCGAGAGTGATTGGTCGGGAAGGACTCGTTATGGACCAATCAGAGGCCGAGAAACGGACCAATGGGGGGCCCCCAGAGCGAGTGCGGGGATTGGTGCGTTCCTGATCCACCTCAAGGGTATAAAGGGGGGCCCTGAGGGGGCCGGCGGGGCTTTTTGGGCTGGTGGTTTGTCCGAGGGAGTGCTCGGTACCACTGAGGATGCTGTAGTTTCTTTTGGACATTCTGTGGATTGTCGTGTGGGAAGTGGGCCTACCCCAGTTCTCCGTCTCTAGCTGCTGTTTTTAATAAACGAGTTAACCTTTTCCAAAAAGGTTTCTGACTCCGTCTATAATAATGGATACCAGAGAATGTTACCTCAGAAAAATAATCTGAGTGTAAAAAGTTGGCAATTCCTCTTGAAGAATGCATCCATTTTCATATCTTGTGCAAAATCAGTCATGTGTCAATACTGCAGTCCTACGAAGCATTTTTCTTACACTTTTCTGTGCTGCAGTTGTTGTCTTGCATTAGGAAAGCTGAGCAACATCAGCCACAGACTTGTTCTCTTATCCAATAATATAGATACACTCACTCCACTTCTTTTCTCTAGTGAAGTTACATGAATTTTTAATTTACAAAAACTACACAAGCAGAAATTAAAGAAAATAGCAAAAAGAAGAAAGTAGGCCCTTTTTTTGACAGGAAAATTGGCAAGATCCAAAATGCTCCTGCAGTAGAAGAGTCCAGTCTTGAACTAGTAAAGCTTTTGCCTCTAGTTGGTAAAAGATGAATATAAATTTTCACATAAAGCTAAGTGAATGCAACTGCAGACATAACTTTGGGCTCATCAGGTTGGTTCCACCACAGTTTCCCCTGGACTGATGTTTCAAAGACTAATTCCCTTCTCTTACAAGAGGGTTAAACTAACATTTCAGATGTTCTCCCAGTAAACGCACGAAGAGGATCTCTCCTTTGATTTCAGTCACCAATATGTTTTTAAAATTTTCTTTTCTCTTTTTTTTTTTCTCTTTGAACAAAAAAGTTTCTCTTTTAATTCCCTCCACATTAAATGGAGGTATAGAGGTGATTAGGGCACAACTTACAACGATTATTGACCTATTCCCTTAAGAAAGCACTCTACAAAAACCCATTCAATCTAAGCTTCTTTTGAACAACAGATTATACTTTTAAAAGTTGCATTACAAGGACAATACTTTGCACTTTAAATTCTTGCTTTAGAAAGACCTGGGTGCTAGAGTATTTCAAAGCTAACAAAAAGATTAAGCATCATGAGGCTTTTGAAGTAGGCAGTTTTCCCTTTTCTTGGTACAGGAAAAACCGAGGGCAAGAAAGGTCAACCAACAGACCTAACCAACACTGTGAAACAAAACCAGGTTTCCTGACTTCTTGTTTGCAGTTACACACAGTGTTGAAAATCTAAAACCTGAACAGCACTTCTGCTTGTAGGAGCAAGCCGGATCCCACAGAGCAAAGGGACAGTATTGAGCTTCAAGTGCCTGCCAGAACCAAGAAAGTGGTAATGTGAAGATGCTGATAGGTGTGAAAAAGTTTCGTCTTCAAATCAGAAAATCCCCGTGCATATGATGGAGGGCAATCAAGACAGGAGAGGCTGAGCAGAAGAATTACCATAGCCCTATTTGAGAACAACAAAGAATTAAAAACTGAGTTACTAACAACACTCTTCTTTATTATACAATTTGAACCTCAGTTCTCCAAAATTCAGTTGTGTGTCTGATCAACAAATCCGGGGATGCTAGAGGAAAGTTAGAAATCTTTCTAAATACACTCCACTACAGGAAGGATACCAGCCTATACACAGAGAAAGCTAAGCTAAACCCTCTATCCCAAGAGGGCTGACAAGGTCATGCATGAAGCAGGACTGCAAATGAAATATGGAGTGTGTACACGTAAAACAGAAGTTAAGTGAGAGGGCCCTTCCGATGATACCATTCCAGTAAATTCCACAATAAGGACAAAGCATAAGGGTGGGAAAAAGAGACTACAGCACCTGTTTCACACACTTAAATTACCAGGCAGTTTTTGGCAGACTTGCACACTTAAGTATTTCCAGATTATCTATTAGTTGATGCTCACACCAGCATCAGAAATTACTGCTTCAGAATAAAAAAATATTTAACAATAAATTCACTGACTTACATATTTCACAATTTAGGGTGCAGTCCTGTCTTTAAAGGAAAAATAAAGGAAAAAAGAAAAAACTGACTGAAGGTGGCAACCACAAAAAAGTCTCCATATGCAGGAAAGTCATCAACATGACTAAAGACTTAATGATTGTCACGATCTCTCTTTGCCCAAAGTCAAAAAAGGCTCATTTGCAAGTACTCCCTTTTTTCCTTCAGTGAGAAGAAAGAAGGAAAGGCAGAGGAAACTACCTTAGATATTTCTAACCCTAAAAACGTCATTGATTTTGGCTAAATTTGTGGCAAACATTTTGGAGACTTATTTATGTTTACAATAAGGAAATCAAAGCCAAAAGCCATCCAGAAAGTACTACTCCTGCAGATGCCATTACTATTCAAATGTTCCTTCAACACATCCCAAAGATTCCCAGAAAAATTCAATCCCCATGAATTTAAGCAATAATCAGTTCACTTTCTATCACGTTAAAGGGAACTTTTGAGAAATAATGGAAGACAAATAGGGGGGGAATTATCTACGTTTAGCTTCTGTATAATTTGAGGCAAATATGCCAAGTTGGATCTGGTTAGGATATCTTCAAATTCTAGATTGAGAAGCTGATCAGTTGAGCTGCCTCAGTAGCACAGAAGCACAACAGATGAGGATGGTACGTGTGTGGGATGAGTTCTATTTCCTGAACTGCAAGAGAAGACAAATAGTTATTTGAACTATTTGAGGTGGTATGGTTGACCATATTGGTGAGTTCCATAATAGCACTTTAAATTTCTTATACTGTAACCCAGCTAAATGGATTACTTTAAGCAGCTTCAAGTTAGTCAAAATTCCCAACAAGTTATTCCGCTGGGAAGAGAAAGAAATTATAAACCTGACAATGACAAGATACACACATTTCTCCTGCAGTCTTTAATGCAGTGCTCTGCTCGGAGCAGGACTGACAAAGGTCTCCAAACAGAAGCATGCAGCACACTTCTATTGCACTGAAATAATTTCAAGAGGTATTTGCCAATTCAATGATGTACTGAACTCTTCCACCTGCAGGGGCTTTAGGAATCCCAAAGCATTCACATTGGAAGTGATGACAATCAGAAGCTTCTTTCCTTCACATGAAAAGTCAAAATGCAAAACAGTCAGAGTAAAACCTTAAATATCCTCATACTATTCCCACCATAATGTAACATCTACAGATTCTACATTAAGAGAATTCCCAATCCACCAATACTAGCTTTAAAGGAAAGAGCCCTGAACCTTGGTAATATGAAATATGTAAATCACTGTCAGAAGCAAACGCTGTGGGTGGCCCCTGAAATAATATCCCCAACACAATCACCAACAATACTGAATCCCTCACGTGCACTTCCAGAAGCTCAGTACTTCATCCAACATACCAGACGTCTTGGTAACACACAGATTTAAAAAAAGGCAACAGTTACTTTGTAGAGCGAGCTTAGGAAGGAAAGCTAGAAAGGATAAAAACTCAGCACATGTACGAGCATTTCTCAGAAAATAACTGCCATCTCTGTTCTTATGGTATGATCTTTAAGGATCAAATACTTCAAAGGTATGACCCTAGAAACTAAAATTGGCAGCCATTGGAGACCTCAATCTATGGACTTGAACTCAGTTAGAATGCTCTGTTTATGACCTTAGAATACCTTTAACATCACCGCACAGATTTTCTCAAGTCCTCTCTATGCAACAGTTTACAAATATCACCTGTGGTATAGACAGTTGCAAATACACACCATCTCCCTTTCCTCCCTTTGCCTTGCACATCCACTCATCAAAAATAAACCCTAACAGAATTAACCATGCCTTTATTCAGAGGTAATACTCAGTCCTCTCTTGCAAAGCTGGTCTATTTGACATGCAGTTAACTAAACTGTGAAGAACTGTTCTCAAATTTCCTGTAGTTCTGTCAGCTACCACTTCTATTTTCATACTGAGAGAGGCCTCATAAGCCTGAAATCTAGCTTTTCCAATTATATATCAATCTAACACCACCTGCAAGATTTCTATGTCCAACAGTATTTTCCTCTTGCTATCAGACCACTGATACAAAAACAAAAAAGTAATACTCATTAGGTCTTTGAAAGGCTGGGAACTAAACGAAATAAGAGAAACTACAAGTCAAAGCAATCAGGAGCCAAGAACTGGATTTTCAAAAGTACCTGTGATTTCCAATACCTGTGGACCAGAAGTTATGGATTCAATAGATTGTTTTAAGAGTTGGATTGTGTTTACTTGCAGCACAACGACTAAGCTGAACACCTTGTAATCAGCACTTGGCAGAAAAGCTCTGGTCAAGACAAAGACTTTAGAAAACACAGTCAGTTCAAGACCATCAGCACAGTGCAGCCACACCTTCAAAGTCCTCCACACACTGGCAAGATCAACATACCTGAACATTCATAAACCTCCTAAGAAGAGTCCTCTTCTCAAGATCCCCCTGAATCTAATTAGTTTACTACACGGAAGAAATTTCTACATCTCTATATTTTGCTTACTATTTAATGAGCTAATCACTAGGTGATTCACTGATATCTAACAACAGTAATTCCTTGTCCAAAACTTGGGAGTTGCTTCCTCTAAATTCTTAGTCCAGGAGGCAAATTTAATGTTAGTTTGGAGTACACTAAGAAAGCCTTCTTGATTGGTGTTTTTTGAGACATAAATATTCATTTAATGTGAGCTAAAAAAGTTTAAGTGAGCTCTGAACTGCAATTACTTGGCAGCCAAGATAAAGAAAGAAATTAAAGCTGAATTAATGTTGCTTTTGGATTTATCTGTAAGGACTTGATGGAAAACACCAAAACTGACATTCCTTTAAACTTGGGTTTATTATGACTTGTATGGTCAAATTAGCTTTTAAAATATGCCGTAAGGATTACAATCACCAAGGAATACCAGGCTTGCCCTGTTGCTCAAGGATTTTTTTCACTGGGCTTTTTGAGTACACTGACTTTAACTATGCAGACAGCACAAATCCCCTGAACATTCAGAAGAATCCTAAAAAGGTCTATCGTGTGTAAGCATTTCTACCTCGCTCAGACCTGAATCTAGTACTTGAATCAGGGGGACAAATATGTTTCCAGATCCCAAAACTAAAGTCTGGGGTCCTGGAACAGTGTTTTACTCCAGGAACACAGAAAGTCAAATGAAAAAAAGAAAAACTCTCTGTTTATAATTTATTCTTATGAAACATGCAGCCTTGGAAGGTAAATCATCCCCAGCTTTGGTCACGTTTCACTTCTACTTTGTAAAAAGCTTGTAAAGAACATGCTGAGGAAGCAACAAAGAGGAAGGTTAGTATAGCAAAAGAAACCAAACCAAGTAAAAGAGAATGAGCAGAATGCCACAAACAGCTGAACATCTCTAATAGTTCACTGCTTCTCAGATGAGGACATGTTCCCTTCTTATGTCCCCTTCTCAGCCTTGCAGGCCTTATTCTCTCTTCTCCATGGCTTACAGTTGCCACTGGACCTGCCTTGATCTTTGCTAGGGCATAAGAAAGCTACAAAGCCTTTCCAGCTTAGTTTTCTAACTTCTAAACGTGATGAGTTGGCTCAAAAAAGAAGGTCAAACACGTAACTGTGCAACAGACATAGGAATGAGGGCCTCGTAGGTTTTAGATAAGCCCTCCCAGACTCACATAAAATACCCCAAGATATGTATTTATGACACAAGACTTAGCATTTTAACCCTTGAACTGGACACCCCAGTGGATCCTAGTGCATGAAGTACTGGTTCAGTGCTCCCACCACAAGCATAACACACTTCTGTGAACAGCCTTTTTGCAGCATGAAGATCAGTATAAAAATGTGTGATGGTCATTAATAGGACAAATAAATATAATTTTGATCTCAAAAACTTCCACATAAGTTGATGTAAGTTGTGGGTCAGGCGAAAATAGGAAAAGAAAGCATTAAGGGGATAATGATAATATTTTCTTAGGGAAAAAAACGGTCTTCTTATTTCAATAAAAAGGAGATGGTCATGGAGCTGCGTGGAAAAAGAGAAGGGAGCTAAAAACAGCTGAAGTTACATAGTCTTTGCTTGAAATATATATGTACTCTAACTTGCTGAGTTGCTTCCAGCAATTCTGTAACAATCCTTGCAATACATACTTTATTGTAAATAGTTTAAGAAGCACAGGCCTCCCTTTTAAAATTTTCTTTTAAAAAGGCACAGCTTCCAGACCCCATCTAGTGGTGTGAATGCCTTATGGCAGCCTCCTCCATCAAAACCACATTTAAAGCTTTTTAATGCACTTTTAAAATGTTTTTTAAAAAGAAACAATACAGATGGTTTCAGTTTAACGTCCACCTGAAGGAATAGAAATACTTACACATTCTAAAAATAGAAAAATAAAATTTCCAGAATCACTAGTCAACTTATAATCATAGAATTATATTAGTTCTATATTTATAGCACTCCATATGCTATTTTTGAGGAGCCAACCCACTGTATCCAGATCTTATTAGTATACTGGGGTAGAAGGAGAGAATCTCAATTGCTGCACTAAATCTGAGACAGAAGAGATATCAAGCTGTGAATGAACTTTGGGAAAAAGCAAAATGAATCTGCCTCTGTATCCTGACTCAGTCAGCAAGACTAATCAAATTATGATTATTTGAAGTGAGCTAAACTTTCCACAATTCAGAGCTGCGCAACTGTCTCTAAATTTGTCCATGCATGCCAAGAAATGCTGGCTTTTCAATTACCTCCTTCACTGTAGCCAAGAATAAAGCACTCCCAGCTTCTCATTAGGAAGTTAACCAATTCCACAGCATATGAATAAAATCTACTCCTAATCAGGACTTTTTTCCTAGCCCTAATAGAATTCAATTTAAAAATTTTAGGGGCGTTTAATGTTGCCTGACTAAAGAAGTGGACAAAACCGACTTTCCTGGCTGGAGGCATGCAACAGCAAGCTGAGACAAATTCTCCCACAACCCAATTGGAGAAGAGCCATGTATTTTGGCGAAAAATACTCTGCTGTAAAAACCCTCAGATTTTCTGGATAAAAAAGTAGATGCAGCTCATTTGTTCGTGACAAGCAGTGGAATCTATATCTGAATTCTCTAACCTACAAGGACATCACTGCTCTATTCAACATTTTGAAAATGTAGAGCTGTTAGTTTAGAACTACACAATTAGCCATATTCCACTGACTGATATACAAGATTAGAAGTTAACAGCAAATATCCCCTTTTCTGACAGTCCATTATCAAGCTGAACAGAGTCAAAGAAAAACTATACTTCACCTGAGGAGCCTCTGCTGATTAAAACCAGAAATTCAGCACCAAGCTTGATCCCCTTCAAATGAGTGAAAGCTAGCCAAATCCTGTAAGTTTTATGAAACCTCACCTATATCTGTAAAGAGTCTTACCACACCAGTGCTGTTGGCTGCCATGCATGTTATATTAAGGTATTGCCAACTACAGTACTGCTATTGGCCACAAACAGCTAGTCTTCGGAATTCCAAGCTTTTCGCTTGCTGGATTTTGCAGATGAGCAGCAGCAGGATTCCCCAGAGCAGCCTCCAGTTATGAAGCAAACCAAGTAGTGCCTGCATCATCTACCTCTGCCTCCATCTGAGAACTGACAGTAGTTGGGGAAATGAGTTTTACAGGAAGTGTTATACCAGCAGCAAATTGTTAACGACATGTAACCATTTCACCTGTCCTGTGTTGGAAGAGTGCTGCGGTCCAGCTTAACCCACTGGAAGTTAAAATTCTGGCAATTCACAGTAAACATTTGAAAGTATCTACCATTCTTCCCCTTCTTCCTACCCACCCAAATTCTAATCAAAACCCCACTACCACACAATGTGACAAAACAGCCAAAGTTTACCTGATCTAGTACTTTCTATTAGCACCACAGGTGGAATGATAGGTCTGAAAAGCTTCCACAATGGTGACAGTGTTATGATGGACTACATCAATACCAAAGGAAAGGAGAAATTTCCCTTGATGGTTTAAGGCATAAAAATCCCTCACAGGTGAACATCATGTGCAGCAATGTAAATAAAAATGTAGACTAGGGGAGAAATAGACAGATCCAGCAGATCTAGCACTTTTTACCGTAGTTATTTATATCATGTGCTATTCAACAATCCCAGCAAGGATTCAACAATCAAACAAGTACTTCTAAATCATGTCCCTCAAAAACCTCTATTCCCTCATACTTCCTACACTTCAGGAAGTATTATATTGTCTTGGATACCAATGACAGCATAAAAGTGAGCTACAAACATGTAAAGAAGCAAGGATTTCCACCATTAGCAGACTTTTTTGACAATGAGGAAAGCATCTGATGCAGTAGCCCTTCTTTGCTGTGCTAGTGGCATGCTTACACAGGCAGCGTCCTGTTTATCCCTAGATAATGGAGACTTTTAGGGCTGTTTAACCCATTCTGCCTACAAAATTCATTGACCAAAATGCTTTTGGCACACATCTTACCTGCAACTATAGCATCCTTTATTATTAAGAAGAATACGGAAAATATTCACAGACTCCCGCACATACCAACTTCAGGTTTATGCAGTCTATCACAAGTACTCACAACATTATGTGGGCTACTTTATCTTTAACAAAAACTATATTTCCCCCCGATAATTAAGTGTATTTCCCCCAGAAGAGACTGTAACAAAGTTTAACACACAGATGGAAGTGTAAATTCTGGCCTCTACTTCCTAATACTTGTGAGGATTGTATCTTAACTGATCTAAAAATGCCTATTTTTTTTTCTTCATAAGACAAAGTGAATTGGCCACAAATACATTAAAAAACAAGTTCCAGTGTTCTAGATTAGCAAATTAGATTTACAGAGGCAAGTAGAGGTTTTGGCAAATGTTCTGTTACTTTAAAAAGACAAAAATACAGCCTAATTTATTTAAATATGAGAGGCTCTGGTTTTGGCAGCCCACTAGCAGGACACAGATCATTCTGAAGAGTCTTTTTCTTGAGAGTTTCATGGGTAAAAAAAACCTGCAGTGGCAGCAGAGTGCTTTGGAGCTATTTTCTTTTCCTAAGCCAAGCATACCCTTCTCACCATGTTTTGGGTACATCTCTGTTTAAGCAAAGGAGGAGAGCTAATGGCTGTCCCAGAAAAATGGTAGCTGAAAGCAGACTTAACACCTGCATTCATTTATGTTACAGCTGGTATCCAGCCGGATTTAATCTGCCCCAGATCATTATGATGAAAAAATGAACATTCAAAATCTGAAAGACTGAAAAAGCTTAATCTCTCACGCATGACAAGGTCTGGTATCAGACATTGCATACATCCACTTTAGAACCCAGTCTAACTGTATTTCAAGCTGCAACCTAATTCTCTTCATTTGTTTTTAACTCTATGTGAATCTGGAAGCACATTATACAGCCAAGTGATTATACAGATGTCTGTATCAGTCAGGAAGTCATGTGAAACTCATAAGCACTGAGTAAAAAGCTGCCTTGACCACAGCCTCTAGTCAGCCACTAAAAACTGAGCTGGGCAGGAAAAATAAACTGTAAACCAGGCAGTGTCCACCACAGCTTCTTCCAGTAGTAGCAAGACAGTGCTAAATACAATGATGAGAATGTGACACAGCAATCCATGTTAATCTGCAGTGGTGAGGCCAGGCAGGCTTCAGAAAAAAATCACTTACCTTAACACTGAAGATCTAGTCCCATTTAAAATCAATTTAGATGGTAAATATGAAGAATAATATTAATTATGCAAAATAATTGATTACCAACATCGCCATTAACTTCGTTCTGCATCTTTTCTTACTACTATATATTCTGACTGAAATTTAAAAAAAAAAACCAGCAACAACAAAGCAGCATGCCATCACCTCCCAAGGGAAAGAAATAACACAGCATAAAACAAGGACAGCCAGATCATACCTCTGAGGTTTACGAATATCCCAGAGTCCCACACCTTCCTTAGAGTTGGCAGTAGCCAGTAATCTGGGTTCTACTGGATTAAACATCACACTGTGAAAAGCTGATGGGTAGTGTGCCAAGCAGAAGGGCTCTGTTGAAAAAGCAGAAATTTCAGACATAAGAACAAACAATGCATACAACTATTCAATGCAAGGAGTTTGGCAGCTGAATATGGAAACAGCATAACAAGATCTGAAGATATGGAGACATGTTCAAACCACTTCTCAAGCTGACACATCCAAAGCAATATAAAACCTGAAGTTTTAAAATCCACCCACGTGTACATTAATTCTGTCTAAGTATGGAAAAGGACACATACTGAATTTCAAGACACCATTTTCTTTATGGAAGGTTATCAGAGTTTAAAACTAGCTATTCAAAGATCAAATATTTGAATCTCTAAAGGTTCACAACCAAATGCTCATCTGATAAGGACTATACATGGAGGGGCTTCTGAAAGCTTCCTAGTACTATATGCCTGAGAGCTTTCACAGCCACTGCTGATTACCCAAACCACATATCTAGCAGCAATTGCTTATAAGGGAGAATACTATTACAAGAAATGAAATAAGTTTGTATGAAATTCAGCTTAAAGCAAGCTGCTAAAGGGAAAAGAAGCCTACCTTCTTAAGTGCTGTACAAGCAGACAAGAAGGGCGTTGCTCTTGCATAAAAAAAAGGTTAACAGTTAGCTCTTGCTGTTCACACACAGAGTAGAGAACATGCTCATTCCGACTCTTTCACTCTCATAAGACTGTGTTTGGACTGCTACTCTGCCTTAATCATTACATCAAAATACTGTCTCCATGAAGAGTGGGGAAAAGCCTTGGCTCTGTTACCTTCTCTCTGTTTCTGTGAGCTTTACAGCTTTAGGTACAGTCTAATTCTCTTCCTTGTTCATATCTTTTGTGGCATGCTGCCACTCTTTCAGTCAACTAAGAAACCAGCATCAATCCCTATTTTGAACCAGGGATTATACCAGACTTTCCCATTCACTGTTTGCTTTGGAGCAACTCCTGTGTTGCTTGTGCTTGCCACCCCTTAGCTGAGCCACCATGTGCAGCACCCATAGCCCCACAAGCACCTCCAAAGGTATGGAATTTCCCTTCCTCATATCCCTCACTACCACATATAAAACATCCTTAAGCAGGCAACCCTCTCAAATTCTCAATACCTTATGAAATGACTGCCTATCAAGCAAATGAGACAGAATTAACATTTACTTGTCTTGCCCCATCTGTATGCTCCTCTCATGCTCTATTACACGTTTTTTCATACAGGGACTTTCCTTTTTAGCATTTATTTAGCAGTGATGAAAACAAACATCTCTGATCACAGATGAAGCTCCATGGTGCTATTCATTGTCATAGGAGTCAGAGGTAAAAAGAAGAAAAGAAGCTAACTTTTGTTCTGCCAGTCTGCCCAAAGGCTTTAGAAATTGCTGTCGGTCTGCTAGCAGCTCCAAATAAGGTTTAACACCAAAACTGACCTTCTATATTTGCATCATCAAATCAGAATCCTGCTGGGACATAAAAGGCTGTGTTATTAAAATGGCAGCCCCCACTGAGAAGCAAAGGCCTGCATTAGCTGAGTGGAGAGACAAACTACAGATTGCAAAATAAAGGAGCTGGGTTTGAAAATAAACTTTAAATTTGTGTATATTTCCTTAGTCAAATCATTGTCACTAATTACTGGTGCTTTCCTTCACACCTTTATAACAAACAGATTGGCACCACAGTTTTCTTCTAAGATATCAAACGTTGCCTTTCAGCCTGTCAAAGAGAGATTACAGGATTTAAACTAATGAGGCACTAAGACATTTTAATGAAAAGTAGTGGGATTACTTTTCTATTGTTCTTTATGCTCATTCACAATTGTAGCTCTTATACACTGGAGTATGAACATGTTTCTGAATGGAGCAGCTCAGCATCATCTTTAATAAAAATTATAAGTAGGTTTATAAAAATTACTGCATAAATCACTCAGCCGTGAAAGACAGGGAGAAAGAGATGGTTCCTCTGCTTCTTTTAATACACTATTTTAAACTAGGAGGTTATTTGAAAGACTTTAATAAGATGGCCACTGAGGGTAACTAACTATACTCACACTAGCAGGCGTAGTGCCTATTCCCATGAAAACACCATTGCAGACAAGGACATTACCCCAGTGACAAGCATTACATTGCAGTAAACACTGGCAGGGCTCACACATAAATGTGTGAGGACACCTATATAAATGTGTCAGGACTCCTATACAAGCATGGAAAAGCCCTTTTTTTCGAAATTCAGAGAACCTAAAACATGACTCCAAAAAGCCCAAAATTACTACAGACAACGTCTTCACACCATTTTCACTGGTGTAGCAATCTCATTCAAAGTCTCAGCAACAGTAAAAGCAGTAACAAAGTTTAATTACAACAAAGAAGGTCAAACTTAATTTCATATAATTTCAGAAACTCATATCAGATTGGACATTAGTTTATGATACTAAGCAGCTTCATACAGATGCATTTAAATATCTAGTCATCCTGACCGTTGACATCCACCAGCAACAGGTAATTCTCCTAACAGAGAGAGATCTTTATGGTGGAGTGTTGTCCTGTTTTTTGCTAAGCCTTCTGTTTTAACCTTGGAGTCAAAGAATATTCACACAGTTTTATGTAAACAATAGCCGATGTTTATTTAACCGTATTTTCTGGTTTTCATTCCTTTTGTGATAAGAGAAAGTTTGATGAGCATCTTTTTTCTCCAGTGGGATTGAGGAGGAAGTGACATGTTCTCCAATCCCTTGTGGAGTTGAGAATCTTATAAAACATGTCAAATGTAAATAAACTCTCTCTTTTCCCTCCTTTCTGCTGAACCTAGCAGGTGTGAGCATGTCCTTTATTGTGCTTTCACAGGCACAGTGGAGAGTTCAGGAGAAGTCAGTAAAGGAAGATTTCACCATTTTCAATTTGTAAACCATATTCAGTGTCTAGTCTTATCATTTGAACATTATGAAAACATAAAAACAGGGATGAAGTGCTGCTTGGATTTTACAAAAGTAAAATATTCTCATCAGAGTGATTTAATCTCTTACTTTAATAAAGTAACTGACCTTTTATACGAGGAAAAAGTGGTAGATGTAATGAGGACTAAATTCACATATGGTATAGTATCAAGTTTAGGTGCAGGCAGTTTGGATTAGTAAAGGGAGGTGCATGGGGTAAGAAACTGGCTAAAGGGAAGACAGTTCACTGTGCTATGAGGGACTTAGGAGCAAGAGGACTGTTACTAATGAGTTCCTCAAAGATACAAAAGAGACAATGTAGATATTTTTATTAAAGTCTGCAATACACACATATGAAGAGTGTGCATTTTCAGAATGTTTAATAAAATTTCTACATGGAAAAGAGATAAGGGGTAATACAATTGTGCCAGAGAACTGCACAAAATTGGATGCTGTGCTAGTATGTTTAATTGTAATTTTTACTTATACAAAGGCAATATGCCTGGGGTAGGGAGGGTATCTATAAGCAATCTATTCTGAGTATTCTGGTGAGGCTTGTCAAGAAAGACCTAACTGTACTTACTCATGTTCAATAAAGCCCTCAGGATACTAGAGGGCTTAAAAGACTCCTGTGAGACTATAAAGTATGTCTTGTTTCAGCTTTCATTTCTAAGTCAAAAAGGAACAGAACTGCAGTCTAGAAAAGTGATCCGATTCACTAGGCATGGAAAAAGATAATTCACTTAAAACATCAGCTTTGACCCTACAACAAATGTGTACAAAATACATTGAGCTGGATTTCAGTGTCATGAATAGTTTTCCTGTAAGATAGTAGGAACTACCGGTAGTTGCATTTAAACAGCTTACAAAAAAAGATGAATGTTTATTTTAGCTATGAATGAAGGAAATCAGGAATACATATTCTGTATCCTGCAGATTGCTCAGTGTTCTTTAGGATGAGGTAAACTTGAGGTAAAAACCATTTACTTAAGTATTACATGAATATTCATACACTGAAATTCAATTATTAAGGTATTTCTCTCAAATTTATGTAACTACAGTTTTAAACTGAGATTGTTCAGTGTCAAAACTGCAGCTGTAAAAACACAGGTTACAGTGTTTTGAGAAGCTGCAGGTTTGTTACATAAATCAACAGTATTCAGTTCTGTTTTGGAAAACAATGATTGAAGTAATAATTCAACTTCCCTTTTATCACATAAGGGCTCGAAGTTTCCATACAAGCAGAAAACATTATGTATAAGTGTCTCAGGGTCACAGGAAGTATATAAAGCTTTGGAAACTATTCAAATCAAAATAACAGCTTTCTAATTTTTTTTTTCCACCCCAGGCTATAGAAAAAAACCCAAAAACATATTCCCAATTGATTGTAAGTTTGGAAAGATGTCATCATTGAACAAACATTCCCTCCACTGTCCCTTTACTCTAGTTAAAACCTATTCATACCAAGTTCTACGCTAGTCTGCGCTATATGCTGTTACTTTATAAAGTCATTTAAGACAGTAGCACGGAACTGTAAAGACCAGGGCTTGCCAATCACTGGCCAAAAGAATTATGCCTCACTTTCACTCTTCTCCAAAACTCATTGTCTTGATTGTCCCAGACAAATATAAATTTTCTCTTCCTTGCCTTGCACAAATTCTTCCTACATCAATTATCTTTTCCTTCTAGAGCTCTTACCTCCATGAGACGACTCTCGGATGTCCCAAATAAGAACCCGGCCATCATCTGACGAACTAGCAAAGATGTTGTCATTTACTGGGCTCACTGAAAGGCCATACACTGCATCTTCATGGGCAAACACATCCAAAGTCTCAGTGCTGGAAAAGAGATACAACATTATCATTCTTCCTTCTTTTGCTTTTGTTTTAAAAAGCAAAGTATTTACCACTTCATCTACCTAGTAATACTTAGTGACAAAGTTTCTGTAATTTCTTAAGAAGACCCTTGTGTTTAATTAGAGTAAAAAACGAACAAAATGCCCATGTACGGTGACTTCATGTTGTGATGAAAAAAATCTCTCAAACTAAAACCCAAACATTAAAAACTTCAGATACTTCAAGATGCTATGGAACACATGTATTAGATTAAGTTTGGGAGGCTGTAATGGGAAAGGGAAGGAAGCCTTGGGACCTCTGGAGTCAATTCTTACTACTTAATGTAAAAAGGAAAACAAGACAGTTCATTCTTTAATACAGGTTTCTGTTTTGTCCAAAAGTTCAGTTGACGCTCACACAAGAGCAACTTTCCGGATGGCTTTTTCAGTAAGCTTGCTTTGTTTTTCAAGATAAACCAGACCTATATTTTTCCATGTAGAAAGAACAGCAAAAAAACAATAAAAGAAAAATAATTCCCCCAAAACTATACCTGGATTTCAGCCATTGCACGGCTATAAAAAAAGAAAAAGCACATTCTCTATTCTTTTCCCAATGTTTTAGATCATCTAAAAAGCTGGAAATAGTAGTATGGAGAGGCCAAAAGCTGAAATACTAAATCAGAAGATCCTGGGACTGTCTTACTTCTTTTAAAAAGCCCCTTTATTTCTTTAGGGAATAAACTTTGTATACTATCCCTATATCTCATGGAAGCTCCACCAAAGAGATCTCATAAAATCAGCATTTTGCTCACATGGCAATTGATGTTCTTAGTGGCAGATCTACTAACTCTGTCTCAGGGACCATTAATAAAAAAGGGGGGGGAAAACAGTAACAGAAAAAGCCATTTAAAGTTACGAAAAGGGAGTTGACAGACCTAGTGTTATCATTAAAAAGAGATTAACTTTCCATAGAAATCAATCAGAATTCGGTGTGTCAGACTACTAAGGTTTTTTTTAGAAGATCAGACAAAATAGCATTAGAGGAAGGAATTCTGTATGGATTACAACTGGACTTAGCATACCTTAAAAATAAAAACCTGATAACAAAAGCGCATTAAAATTTGTACATATCAAGAAGACTTGTTAAAATATCTTAACAAGACACAGCAGGAAAAAATGTGTTACATACAAAAGTTAAAATGACAAAGATCTTGTAGAAGCTTAAAGAGTCAAAACGCAATAAACACCAGCATCTAAATTTGACATTTCCACACTTAATTAAAACAAGAAAAACAGAACACCAAACAAAAAATTCTTCCAAAACCAAACACACACCCCCCCCTCAAAAATGAAACAAAACACCCCTCCCAAAAATGCCTAAAATGTTAAAACCAAAATAGAACCCCACCAAACACTAAACAACACGATATTCCTGAGAAAGCATGAGAACAGAAGACAAAGTTGTTTTGGCCCTCCTTGCATGTAAGATTTTTGCAAGAAGCAGACATAAGGTATGATGGAAGGCAGATATACACTGGACAATTCAGTGCAAAAGGCTTTGGACAAACACATCAAGGAATATGTCCAGATTATGTTATTCAGGGAACTCAAAGAAATCTAAGGTTTTATATTTCTCTATTCTTACATGTATCTCTTCCTGCTTTTTCTTTGTTTTCTTGAGTTCATGTTAAATGAATGGTCAATGCTTAAATCTGAAGAAGTTATTAGTACAGACCAAAATTGTAGGTTTTTTTTACTTCAAAAGCAATAAGTTCAATAGACACAATGTATAGAGAAGTCCAATTCAATATTTTAGCACTACTATATTAATTACACTTTGACTAACAGCCAAATCTTGATGTAGCACAACAAAGGCTAATTCCCAACTGTTTTGCAGTTTTGGTAGAAAGTAAGTATCAAAACCAATATGCTTCATGTTAGTGTGGAGAATCAGGCAGCTGCATCCAAAGTTTTAAAAGGAAGTTGGGTAGGCCAAGCACTAGTCATCTTAAACACAAGTCAGGTGAGTCTGTTGAAAAACAAGAAGTCTGTGTGTGCCAACAGTTGTATATGTGCCAGAATAATCTACTCAGAACCCTCTACGCTGTCTGCAGGAGAGCTTATATATTTAATAACCATTCTCTTTCCTGAGGTCAAAATAATACAAACCCCAAGTGCTGAAAAAGAAAATGGGATGATGAGGAATACTTCATTCCAGTTATTAATTTAGATAAATAAAAAGCAAATTTCAGTATTAAAACACTGTTCTCCTAAACTATTAATTTAAAACAGAAAATGCCTTCAGTGAGTTGACATTAAAGGAGTTCTTGAAGCAGTTGAAAAATAGACTGTGTATTTACCTTTCGACATCATGGAGTATAACTTGTTCATCATTACCTGAAAAGAGAAATATAAGCAATGAACACCATGTTCTAGTGGTTAAAAAGCATTATAGTGAAAAAAACTAAAAACCACCTTCTTTAAAAAAAATGTACAATTTCAAAACCAGTATTGAAACCGAGAAGACCAGCTCAGCTGCTAATTGGTTACCCTCTGCTCAGTTATATGAAAGGTTCCATGTGATATTGCCAGTCATGACCAAATGCACTGGCACTTTCATCTGCTACTGCTCAACAAATAATTCTATTTAAAAATGCTACTAATCATTCTTTGTACAGTTTGAGGTTGAGTTTTGGGACATTTGCAATAAAGACTATTACATGAAACAGCAGAACACTTTTAACTCTCATGAAAATACATCTTTCTTCCTGCTCAAAGGATGCTCCATAAAAAGATCGTGGACAGTGAAAAGAGATGTCATAAATGAAATGCACGTGGCTCCCAGATCAAATGCTGCCAGCTAACACTGTCAGCATTCAGGGGTTTGCAACCATTGAGAAGGCATGAACGTGATAGCCAGTGTAGTTTCTTCTGTATTAACAAAAACCAAACCAAGTAACCTGATAATCATGTCACTTTTCTTTGATCACATCCATTGAATACAGTGGAAACTAACCACACGTGTGCAGGCTAAGAGGGTCACAGCCACTAAGTAATTCCAATAGCTCATGCAGGGTTTTTCAAGCTATAACAACAGATTTTTTTTTTTAGTCCCTGTAGTGAGTATTTTATTATCTAAATTCGGCACATTCTCTTTAGAAATATTTAAGGACACACACACACTTTTATATGTAATTCAGAAAAAAACCAAAATTAACCACAAAGCCTGCAAAGTCATATTTTTATGCTCTGTATATCTTTGTAGTTATGATGTAGAGTTGTGAAGCTTTCCTAATGCATGCTAAAGACAGGTTCAGAAGGAGCAAGATTTCGTGTTATGATTCTTAAATGTTCAGTTGACTCAGTTTTCATTTATCTCATACATATTTCAGTTGTATTCTGTTTCAGCAGAGAAATATGAGAAAGTTTCACTTTGACTAGTGAGGTATGAGATTTTCTAAAACCACTTGCTCTTTGCCCAGGCTCCTAGTAAAATCGTGCCAGCCTTAGATTACTGCAGTAGCTCATGTTTTCCATGGTACAATAAACAAGTCATTTAAGTGTAAGTGTCTTTCGGTCATCAATTGTATTTGGAATTGCCCATTATGTATAATTACACACTGTTTATACTTAGTAAAACTGCTCTAGTGTCTATGTAGTGTAGTGAAAAACGCATCCTAGTTTCTTCAATGACAAAATTTCCTCCAGCAGACACTCCTGGCTCTTCAGTCTCCATCCCATATGAACACAATCATTCCAGTTGCCTGGTTTCAGGCATCTAGTCATCATGGGATCAAATTCCCTTCCATCACAAGCTCCAAAATGGGAAAGAAAGAGTGAAAGGAGAGTGGAATAACCACTGGTTTCCTCTGTTCTGTGTGTGGGAGGAGAAAGTGGTGACAAAAATCTAACCACAAACTGGTTGCTTCTGTTAAGGATTCATTCCTGAAGAAAACATCACGGCTGTTCAGTCCAGGGAGGTTCCCACTTACAATACTTTTACTTTAACACTGGAGAGTTCATTCTTCTTTGAGACTAACTGGGTTGTAATTGTGTACACAATTGTGTCATTTATAATCTCTCATGTTTTGATAACTGCAGTTACAACCATCAGAAAGACAGGAAGAACCTGCCATTCCCTTCAGTTATACTTGTACGGGTGAAATACTGCAGAGCACATACAGAGGAGCACAGTTAAGGTGGCCTAAACCCCGTATCTGTCATATAAGCCCTAAAAGAAACAAATTCCATTTCCTGTAGGTTTATTTCAGCTTTTCATATACCTAACATTAAGTGCAAAGAAAAAAAAAAGTCCATTCAGTTTACTAGGAAGGGATCTTGCATTTCAAATGCTGCTCTACTCTCAGTGTGCATGGACAGAGATGGGCAAAAATATTCTTCAGGGATGGGAACTTCTTTGGGACAGTTTTTCCTCCTGAGATTACATGCAAAACACTGTCCACTCAGTTCCTGCCTTCCATTTTTGTAACAGCTACATGGGGTGCTTGCTCCTTCAAAGCAAAGAGCTCTGAAATTCCTTGGATGCAATCCAATTTGTACTGAAGTGGAAAATCCCTTCTCCTGTGTTATCAAGACTTGCTTTAGGGAAAGGTCATCAGATCTAAGTCATTAGTCATTGGCAGTCATTTATTTACAGAATAAATTGAGCTTTGTGTGACTTGTGCTAGTTTCCATATTCTAATTTTTAGTTTTGGGGTTTTTTTAAGTATTCCAACTTCTATGATTTAAATACAACTTCAAACTCAGGTGTGGGTGTGGGTGTCTATGTGACAACCAGTAGATCCTAGGACCCACAATCCTTTCAGACTTTTTAAGAATCTCCCAGAACATCACTGAGTGAATAAATATAGCTAGCCCCATTTTACCAAGAGAGATAAAACAGATGGTACATCTAGGCCATGCAGCAAAATGACTCTTTACAAGGGATCCAAGAGTCAGACTCACAGCCCTTGCAGATGAGCTCACTGAATCTTAATGGAGCAGCTGAAAGAGTTCCTGACTCCTCCAATGGTAATAATTTCTGGCAGAGGCACAGTGTTTTTATGCAAACTGGAGGAGGAAAAAGATATGAGAACGGCCAGTTTCTCTGTGCGTCAGCTGTCACAGCTCATCTAACCTGGCATCTTAGCAAAAATGCACCACAATCAATTATATAAATTTTTAACTGCAGGTGTTAACTTCAGTAGCAAGGTACAATCAAGCCACTCCTCTGCCTTTCCTGTGAAAACAGCAGCCTATGACAGCAAAGCCCAGTGGACAGAGGGCTGAGGTGGACATGAGAAAATACCATTCCAGCTGGTCCAGCAAGACTTGGCACACTTCATTACTTGAATATTCATGTAAGGTTCCATTTTTCTGAATTCAAACTAAAGTAAAAGAGGCTCTGGCCCGGAATTCCACTGGAATCACTTGTGCAGATATATTCATTTGAAGACAGCATGTACTGCTGTCTTCCTCATTAAACAAACAGCAGTCTCCAGAATAAGAAGATAGGCATCACTATTTGACAGTGTAGGGGTTTATTCCACCTAAGAAGTATATCTGAATCATTTCATCCTTGAAATCTGACACCACCTTAAGCTTTGTCATGTCTTTTTTTTCTAAGGGATATTATAATTTTAACACAACACTGAAGGATGGGAAGCTTCCACCATTCGCATGCACTCAGAACCAATCTCTAGCATTGATTTGCAGTTCACAAATCTTGCTGCAAAAAGGTAATGAAGGGCTTTGACCAAGTAGTCTCATAGTACTCTAAAGTAAGTCTACCTGTATGTTAATGGACATACTGATGAAAGATACAAATTCTCATCCATTCAGTGACCATGTCAGATAGTGGAAATGAAGCGCAGCATAAAATGACACTTGATTGCATTGACATTATTGTGCCTTTTTCTTCTCAATTCAATTTTCCTCCCTATCTCAACACTTTAAAAATCAAGTGGTGAAATGGACCTAAATTACAGAAAC
This sequence comes from Platysteira castanea, assembly GCA_013397175.1. Taxonomy (NCBI): domain Eukaryota; kingdom Metazoa; phylum Chordata; class Aves; order Passeriformes; genus Platysteira; species Platysteira castanea. Next base: position 300,646 of record VYXC01003160.1, on the reverse strand, counting down.
TATTACCCCAGAACAAGTATATGTCCACTTCCCTTACCTTAGTTTTAAGACCGAATTAAACTTTCTATTAAAAAGTAGATTAATATTAAAAAGAGATGAGAGCATCAAGGGTTATCAGAGTGCCATGTGCCAACAGTTCTAAAAGGCAGAGGCTTGCTTAGTAAGAACGGAAACGGGGTCTAAGAAAACACGATCCACCAATAGATGGCAATAGTCCTTCATAAGCTGTCTAAGGGTGCATTGAAATCAGACAGTAGCAGCAAAGATTTCAAGCATAAGGCTTGAGTGCCAGAGAGAATGCAGGGTCTGCTGTTAGTACAGCTAAGAGGAAATAACAAAGACAATGTTTTCCACAGTCTTTAGCACAAGTAGGGGTAGACTGGACCCGGGATTCTCACGATAGCTCGAGACATGATGTGTTTACACCAGGGTTTGGGAAAAGGCATGACAAAATCGAAAATGTGCTAGCTAAAGGATTCCCTGTTCTCAAAAAATTCCAATTGCTGATTAAGAACACCTTCCAGATGTCATGTGGGGCAGGATCTCATTCATGGCTTCTACTCCAAGGCATTCACAATACATATTCATGTGAAATCAGGGTGCTCTTCCTTCCTTACCTCCAGAGAACACTTTTGTATTGCCACTGTTGAAAGCTAGGCAGAAGATGTTAGAGTGATGCTCCCCTTTCAGCTGAACTGGTTTGACCCTTGAGTGGATGGCTTCTTCCATATGCCAAAGTAAGACCCGACGGTCATCCCCTCCTAGAAGAAATAAAGGAAATGTGCATCACTGCCTGAGCCATGTGTAAATTGATTACAGACAAATTATTTAACTCTGCAGCTATTCATAAAAGCTTTACTAAAACCTTAATTAGCATAAAAAATGTATGCCTTTTTGGAAGTAGAGACACACATTTACATTAAGATGTCATACAGTCAGGGATTCAACTAAAATTAATGAAAACAGAGCAATCAGCAGGAAAAGTTTGAATGAAACAGCTGCCATTCTGCCAACACATAGTGGCAACCTATAGCAACCTGGAGACTTAGAAATTTACTCCTATGTAAAACTCCGTGGCAAGCTGTAGATGAATTACTTGCCAAATTCACATACGCATGTTGGCAAAATGCTTCTACACCAGCTCCTTTTTGCCAGCATTGCTTATGTTTTTCATAAAATACAAACTTTCTCCCCCTTTCACTGACAACTACATCTCTTCCAGCAGTCTTTCCAAAGCCTTCACAGCATTTGTTGACTCAGGACTGACATGTGCCATAAAAAGATTTTACTGAAGCATTCAGAAGTCTTCAGCATGCACAGTTATGTCAGGCTTCTAGACCTGTAAAGGTCAAGACAGACATTTCTGAGGTGAAGTCCTGACAAAGAGAGTACCTAGGGAAAGGGAGTTCAACTCTTTTGCTTTACATCTTGCTGTACTCCTAATTGCTTGCCTACATGCAGTTCTCAGTTCAGAGATCTATACATAAACACATTTAAGTTCCTCCTTCTCCATCTGGCAAACAGTTATATATAAAATAAATACTAGACTGTTCGTGCTTCAATTGCATTAAGTTATTATTTATTAGGAAAAGAAAAGAAATCAAGATACTGTTGTATTTGTCAGCATTCTCAACAGCAATTTTGAATTCCTGTAATAGCTTTCTTCTGAATAAGCTTTCTTCAAGTTAGACTCCAAATATTTTTGGTATCTGTCTTTAATAACAAATGGAAGAGAATGGCATCACAAGTGAAAAGTGACACTAGAAACATGCTGATTACAGGTAAAACATTTTACTGATTCTTTGCACAATCAAAAGCCTAAACTCAGAGCCTTTTGAGCTGCTATCCAGAGGACAAAGGCACCAAAAAGAGAAAAAAAGAAACCGAAATTACTTGGCCTGCTGTTTACTTACAGAAAATAGATTTCATTACTACTGTTAATCAGATTTCTTAAAACTTTTCACATCATATGTTGCTATTAAGAAGTTTTCCCATGGAACTGAGTTACGTCAAACATCCTACAAGTAAACAGTCTCTCAGCCTTTGAGTGTCCTAACAGATTTTACGACGCTTTGATAGACAGTACAGCAGCATGTTATGATTACCCATGCTCCATGAAATTGTGTATTCCTCCTCCTGATTTTGTACTTCACACATCAAACAAGAGTACATGATACAAAGATTTGTGATGCATTTGATAACTACTGAGAACGAGTCAAATCTGATGGATCCAAAATCTCATAGTAATTTATGGCAAACTAAACTGACAGAACTTATATTCCTTTCTGTCTAGAAATAGGAGAGAAAGTTGTATTTGCACTCTAGTGATTGCAGATGAGCTTGTAATAAGGAGACATAGAAATACATGGGTGTCCAAACTTAGGACTACATTATTCAAGTTAGGCTTAAGAAGTAATTGTCACACTGAATGTGACTACTTCCCAAAGTTGCCAACAACCATGTAATAATGTTACCGCTACCTGAAAAACAATTTAAGCAACATTTAACACAGATGAACACCAACATTGCTTCTATCATACTTCATTTATGACCCGCCATAAAAGACACTTCAGGGCAAAACATAGTAACATATTGTTGTTAGCAAACCAATTTGCAAAACCACTGCAGTAAGTCTACATACCCTCCTAACAGCACAGCCATCTAGGTGTCTCACTTTAACAGTAAACTCATAATTATTTCCACCAACTACTGTCCAGATGCAGCAAAAATAATTAAGATATCCACAGAAAACAAACATTACTATGGTTCTCAGCCCACATACAGAATGGTAGGAGTAGGATAAATTGCAACCTGTGCAGAAAAGTGTTTGATAGTATTAAAAGTTGCCACTATCTTCTCTTTTACAAGTTCTTATACCTTAGTGCCTGTTTGCCTCCACCTTGGAAACTACTTTTCCTTTTGAATGCAAATGTCTCCCTCTTCCCAGACACCTAGATCTCCAGGAAACTTGGGTGGTGGTGCATTCCACATCTTAGGAGTTTTTAAATGCTCTCCACACTTCCCTTCTCCATCTATCTATTCTCTTGTACATCTTTGTCTTTGAGAACTTCTACACCTGTTCACTTCTCAGTTTTACTCCTCTCAAACCCCTCTGAGACATAAAAGTTCAACAAAATAATAACATTAACTGTGTTGGAAGCATGTTCCCTTCTAATTCCAATTCAGCTATTCTAGAAATACTTCTGAGTTAAGGCCAGTTGCACCAGGAAAAAAAAGTTACCCTATGTGTTGGACCACAAAGGATTTGTGGCAAACAAGACACTTAAGCCGTCCCTACATCCTCATACAAGAGAACAAGAAGTGTTAAGTCACAGGCAAATAATACCCAAGAAAAGGCAAGTCTTAAGTGACTGAAACCAGGGAAGGTCCAAACCCGCAATCTCCATTACCCAAACCTGACTCTTTCCATAAGAGGGAGGAAAGGAGGAAGGTGCACATGTATGGACAGGTATACAGGGAGAAAGCAAAGAAAATGTGAATGTATAGTTTTTATGCTTTGTAGAAAGGAACTATCATTCATCAGACACAAACTGCATACATATTATGCAGCATAAGTTACAAGCCTGAGAATTATAGGAAACTTCAGGTCTGTAGCATTTGTTATGTGCAGTAGATCACCAAATGAATTAAAATGCTTTCAGTTTATGGTGAATTTATTGTGCATGTACATCAATTCTACAACAACTGAATCAGAAGCCACATTCTTAACATAATATAGAGCATATACCAACAGCAACAGGTTTACTACATATCTGGAAAACCCGGATCTATGGCTTCATATGAAAATACCTTAGTCAACAAGGCTTCACAAGTGAATTTTCTGTAAGTTGAAGATCCACAGAGAATTTGTCATTTTTCAGTCCATGTTGTCACAAACAGTAAGTTTGACATCTACAATGAGGAAACAGCTTTACTTTCATCTTATTTTGCAGATTCTGTTTAGGACTGTATGACTGACAATTTGAAAAATAAAAGTTTGTGTGACCCAGCTAAGAACTACACAATACCATTCTACAGTTACTTTTCAGAAAGGAACTACATTTTAAAAGATTTAATGAGTCAAGTATTTCAGTGCTCGTTACAGGAGCAGGGTCAAACCTGCTTCCACAATCAAAACCAAAGAGAGATAGGAAGAGAAGTCTATTCATTTTAGATCTAAAATACTTTGAAAGGGTCCAGAACATACCCTTGCCAAAAGTATATCTAGTCCAAACAGTATCTGCATAGCTCATGAAACACACTTGAGCTCCCGTGTACTAACAGAAGCACTTCAAAATCATACCAGTCAGGACTGAAAAACTGCAGTTTTAAAGCACATTAACCTTGTTGATTGTGGACAAAGCTCAAGACCACTGCTCCCCTTTATCTCCCATCTACCAGGTCCATTTGCTATAGAACCTACATGGCAAGTGGGCAATACTTCTAAATCATAACATTAAAGATTAGTCTTATTGCTTGTGTCTACTCCAGAAGTTCATGAATCACAGAAAGCAGGATTGGATGGTATTTCAAGAAGTTATCACTTAGTTGGCCCTGGCCAAAGGCAAAAGACCAGACTCTGTCATGATTATTACCAGAAGGTAGGTCTCTAGTTTGCTCTTTAAAAAACACCGCTGAGGTAGATTTCATACCCTCCTTAGGCAGCCTATTTCAGTTTTTCTTTATCCTTGCCATTAGGCAGATTACCCTACTATATCAAGCCTGAGGGTGCAGTTTGACATTACACATAATCCCACTCCCCCTTGCCATGTGGTCCTGCTATTTTCCCTTCCATTGGATTCGGTGGCCATTCAGGCAGGGGGTAAGTTAAAGAAGTTGACCTGACAGAAAATCAACTGACAGACAACCAACCTCTCCCTACCTATTCCATCCCCCTGCTCAGATGCTTCCCTCGTGCCAGTTTCAGACTTTAAATTATGAAAGTGCCACAGTGCAAACAATGAAGAGGAGTAATAAGTGAATGAGTTACAGGATGATGGGAAAGTGCAAGATCAAACACTGTCCTAAAAATCTTTCTTCCTACAATTTGAGACCACTTCTTTGTCCTATTCCCAGTAGACAAAAAAGAGTTTACAACTTCATGTAATAATAATTAAAAACACCTTTATGGAGCTCAAGACTTGCATTTCTACTCAGCTGTTCTTTCTGTAGACTAAATTGACCCCTTTCCTTCACTAATTCATTCTTCTAGGCCTCTGATCATTCTTCATGCCCTCTTCTGAATTTTCTCAGTTTGGGCACATTTTTCCCAAATACAGTGCCCAAAATTGAGCACAGCACTCCATTTGAGGGCCCAACAGCACCACAGCAGGTTTACTTCACATGCTTTGTCATGTCTGACGGTATTTATGTTGTAATATTTATGCATTTGGATCCTTTTCTACGTGACTATGGTCTAGTCTCCATGGTGTATTTGTAGAGTTGGCCATTTTTATTCACGTGCTGTAGGTTGCATTTGTCCCTATCAAAACACATGCCATTTTTTTCCACGTAATATATCTTAATTAACTTGAACTTCAACTCCTATCCCCTGAAATTATTGCTGTCTTATCCTATCTTTCCTGAGAGATTTTATGATTTCTCAGACATTAATTAAAACATGCTGTAGTAACTGAACCTATTATCCCTCCTCGCACAGAATTCTGCTTGATACAAACACACTAAGAGTCCCTCCTTAAAGCATACTTGATACACAATCCCCTTATTCAGAAGTAATACTCCACAACCTTTGCATAAGTCACCTCATTCTCCTGTTTTAGGCTCATGTTCCTTCAGATTTACATAACAACTAAATGACAGATGACTTTCCAATACTTTCTTGCATCCTCACAGATTTAGGATCATAGAGCAGCTATTAATTTTTACGTTATCTGGTAGGAGGGGAAAAAAAGCCAAGAGAAGAAGAACACTGGCATGGATTAAGTAAGCCTCCGATTACAGTACTTCCCAGAAGTTATCTTGAAAATGCAGTTTAAAGTATGCAAAAAAAAAAGTGTGAGGTTCTGATAAAGATACTCATGTTTGTAAAAGATAGCAGGCACGAAAAATGCAGTCAGATAAACAAACAGGAAAACATATCCACCAAACATAAGGATGGGAGAAAAACTATTACACAGACCAAGTAAAGCAGATTTTTAAGAAGTCACATTGCAGAAGATGCTTGGCAAATATGAGGGAAGAAGTTAGTTGCATAGCATTTCATGATGATTTTAATTTCCATGCATGGATAGTCACGTGTTTCTCAAACTGTTAAAATAAAAAAAACACTACCTAGTACATAGTGTTGCAAGGACACATTTTCCCCAATAAAATCTTTCAGCTCTATCCAGAAGCAAGTTTTAACCAGTTTCAACCCACTTACATAGTTTTATATGCTAAGCTTTCCTTTTCCCTTGTGTCATTCTACAGGTAGTTTTTTTCTACTTGTCACACTGCATCTTCTCCACAGTGTCCACCTCCTCCTTCCAATTATTTAATTTTTTTTAAATTCTTGTCCTTATGTCAGTCCCTTCTTCTAGCATTCCTGTCCCAAAACATTAATCTCTCTCCTTCTGCCCCTCTATAAAGTGACATTGTTGAGTTTCACACAGGTGCAGAAAAAGCCTAAAGACTGGCTGCAAATCAATTTGTGGACCTCAACTTTTTTACTTTGAAACACAGTTAAGAGCAAAAATAAAAGCTTTTAAACATGTACTTTCCAATACAAGATTTAAAGAAGTTAAGATACCAAAAAATTTCAAACATGCTTTCGGAGGGCCTGCTGAGGCTTGTCAACACCAAAGTTCTCTCCAAAATCCTAACAGGAAAATTGTTTTTAACTGCAATATAAACCCTGTTTAAGCAGTTTGAATTGTTTACTGAAACAGTAATCATTAGCCTTACAGACTTGCTTCTGTGAGACACATTTAAAAAAAAAAAAAAGCAGGACACATACCTAAGGAAGGCATTCCAGCCAAGTGATGAGAACAGCACTAACTCGGATGCAGGCTAGTATTTCAACGGCATCAGTATAGCCGCTACAAATGCATTGTATCAGCTGTATTTAAAAGACCTCTAACAAGGTGTAAGTTGTTAACAAGTCACTCAGCCAAAGCAGACTTCTCTAGGTTATGAATACATGTATTAGTTAAGACCGAATAACTGAAAAGACTGCTTGCACTCTCCCTTTTCACGCATTCCAATATGTTAACTCTCTTAGCTGCTATAAGTGCAGTTGGAAGCATCCAACATCTCATCCTTACTTCTGTATGCTGACCATTTTGAGGGAAGAGAGACTCTCGTGCCACCAATTCTGAGGCTTTATCTGCATTTGCAAGTCTTCTGAAGCAACTCTTCTACAAAACTTCAGAGTAGAGGCAGTTTATACCCTTCCCTTACCTTTCCTCATTGCTTTTCTTCTTGATGTTGCTATTTCTTAGAGCTTCAAGATCACGTATGGCCTTAAAAAGGAGTGTTTTGAGTGTAACTTTAATGAAGTTTAGTCTTATAATGGTGTGAAATTTAACAGAGCATCCATAAATCTTTGGACTTTTAATTTCTTCTTCTTGACTGAAGCACAAAGCACCTGCCTGCTGTTGCTATGGCAGATAAAGAATTCTAGATATTATGCTCATGGATAACATGAAACTTTTTAAAAGTAAAGTTACCATAATTAGAGCTCTTCATTTTCTCAGAGCATCAGTAGAAGGTCAGACTTAAGGTAACCTGTTCTTCTTGGTTATCCCAAATTTGTGCACTGTTAGCACATGTAAATTTTTTTTTTTTTTTTTTTTTTTTTTTTAGGTCTTTAATTTTTTTTTTTTAGGACTTACAGTTTTTTGTTAACTCTAGTAGTGTTTATATACTACATATGGAGGAAAACCCTGCCCTCTTTGAACATTCTGAAGCTTTATGAAAAGTTAGGAAATTGAAAACTGAACACTGTTTGAAAGCCTTCCTTTTACATAAACTTTTTTAGATATCCACTAGATGTGAATTCTGCTTTCATTCTCTCACTGCACCTACCTTGATTCAGGCAGTTTGGACAAAATTAATTCTTAAAAGTCCATAAACAGTCCTGGACTGTTTATGCCTCTGTCTAAAGAATGGATGTCACCATAGGTAAGTACATTGATTATATGGCAAGACCTAAAGTATCTCCTGAGGCTGTCTTGAGCACGAAGAAAAGGAAATACTGGTGGTGTTTCCATCACTTATTATGGAAAATAAAAAAGAAACAACAGATACACTTGAGCTCTCTATAGCACTTCATAAGTAAAAATACATCGCTCTACTTTCTACTGGAGAAGGACCAGTACAAACCAGCACAACAACTGGCACAAATGGTAACTTTAGAATATGTGAATCAGCATTCTCTTCCAATATCCGCTCATGTTTATATAAATATATATGTATGTATGTATGTATGTATACACACATATATTCACAAGATAAATGGATGCATATCTCAGAAGCTGCATGTGCATAAAGATAAAAGAATCCCTAACAGTAACACTAAGATCTTTCATGGACACTTACTTCAGAAATCACTGGACATATGCTTTCAAGTTTCTTCAGGTAAGAATGTTAAATTTAGGAAGGTTTCAGTGTATCAGCTTCCACTCTAAGTTTATACAGGGTTTCTATTCTGCTCTTGCTTAAAAGTAACCAGTCATAAAAACTTTTTATTGAATAATCTTTGAAGTACTTTTTAGTACTGATACCATTGTGTGATACAGTTCACCTCTGCCCAGACACCACGGCAAGGCAGTAAAGTGTCCGCTCAGCCATGTCCCCATCACATTCCTTAGTAGCCCTGTCGCTATTTACAAGGTGACAGGAAAAACCGAGGCCCTCGGTTAGTAACCAGGCCAGCAGCCTCCTGGCAAGCGGAGACCACTCTCCTCAAAGCTGCCAAGGCCTTGTGCCAAGGACCTCTGCGATTCCCCCGAGGGCAGCTGCCCCACACGACGGGGAACGGGCCTTTCCGGCTGCTGCCCGGCCCCTGGGGAGGGACCCGCCGGCAGCCCCAGCCGCGGGAGTGCAGCGGAAGGGGGGCCGCTCCATCCAGCACGCTTTCCCCGGGGGCGAAGGGCGGCCGGGACACGACGCCCCCCGACCGCGGCCTGCAATGGACACCGCGCTCGGCGGGCCGGCCCTGCCCGGGGCGGCGCGATACGAGCGGCCCCTCCAGGGCCGGCAGCCCCCTCCCCGCCGCTCGAAGGTCTCTGCCCCCTCGCAGAGGAGCGCGGGGTCCCAAAGCTCGGCGGGAGAGGAGCGCCGCGACCCCTCCGCGCCCGAGCTCCTGGGGCGCCGCGGGCGGGATTGGCCCGCGATTCCCCGGCCTGTCGCTAAGAGCCGCCCGAGGAGACCGCGGCCTGCAGCGCCCGGCCAGGCCCCGGCCTCAAGTTGCCTCCTTCCCCTGCCGCCCCTCGGAGCCCGGAGGCGGGGAAGCAGGAAGAGGCACCTGCGCTAAGCGCTGCTGGGGTGGGGGGAGGCGGGCAGCCGGCCGCCGAGCCCCGCAGCCCCTCCCTGGCTGGGGGTGCAGAGCCTTTGCCCGTCCTCGGTGTCGCAGCTGATGTCAAGCCCTCGCCTCCCTCCTACCTGACAGCATCCCCCACCCCTATGGCTCCCTCAGCCCCGGGCAGGCAACAGAGGGGACCTGAAGCCAAAAACCATCACCACAAATATATCCCTCTCTTCCACAAACGCGCCCTGCAAGGAGAGGGAGGAGGAACAAAACAAAACCCTACTCCCCTCCTTCCAAAAGAACATGGGGTGGGGGTGGCCCCAAAGTGACCAGTCCCTCGGTTAAACCGATACGGTTCCCGCCCGATGCCGAGCGGCACTGCAGCCCCCCCAGCCAAACTCGGGCCCGCCACCCGCCCCCAGCAGCCATCGCTGACCCCCGGGGGCCCGGGGCACGGTGCTGACAAATGTCACCCGGTGCCCACAATGCGCGCCACGGGGCGTCTTCTTCTTCGTCGTCGTCCCCCCAAAATAAGAAAATCCCCTTTTACAAGGAAAGACACGCGAGCCACCAAATAAAAGGGCACCCCTAGCTTCCACCCCCAGCGCCCGGGAAACACTCTCGTAAAAACTTTGTCCAGGGCTCCCCCCCCGATAATAGTAGAATTCAAAACCTGTCAACCATTTTAGATCCCTGCTTGAGAAAACATCATTCCCGGGCACCGATGGATTTAGGAAACGGCTCTGAGCAGCACTGCCGCGGCTCCCC
>VYXC01003160.1:251111-290393 GCA_013397175.1 Platysteira castanea | reverse complement strand
CCCGCTTCCCCCCTTGTTATGGTTATGATGATTTTTCTTTAGCCAGCCATGGCAGAGAGGTGTTAGACACTCCGCCGCTTCCTGATCCCGCTGGCTCCTCCCCGCTTCCCTCAGCAGCTGATCCTCAGCTGCAGCCCGCGCCTCCCGGCCCGGCTCTAGCGTGGCGCCGCCGCCGGTTAACTCGCTCCTGGAGCGGCGCGGGGGGACAGACACACTCGCCGCTGCGGGGACGTGCGGGGGGCCGGTAACGTTCGCCACTCCAAGGACCTCCTGGGGCAAGGACACATTCGCCGCTCCGGGGACCTTTTGGGGGAGGGACACGTTCGCCACTCGGAGGACCTGCCGGGGAACGGGTACACCCGTCACTCGCAGGAGCCGCGGGAGGACGCGTCCCGCCGCCGCTCAGCCGGCCCGGCTGAGTGACCTGTGCCGCCTGCGGCCCCGCGGCCGGCAGGGAAGGTGGCGGCGGGCGGGCAGGTGCTCCCACGGAGCAATGAATGGGAAGGGAGTGCTCCGGAGCTGCGGCCAGCCCGCCTTGAGATACTGCGGGCAACGCACCGGAGGGAAGATGAGGGGAAAAACAGCTCAAGTGCGGGGGCGGTTTGCAGTGGGGCTTGTCCTCTGTAAATGCTGAGTGATTATTACGGGAATTCATAGCATTATGGCTTTAGAATTTATTTTGTTTGGGGGGTTTTTTGTTGTTGTGGTGGTGATTTTCTCTATGATAGTTTTTATGGGACTGTCAGAGGTTTCATAGCTTGCTCTCTCCTGCTCCTTCCCGAGCAATACTGAAAACGGGAGGGTTGCCCCATCACAAGTGAGTCAGCAGACCTTTCTGCAGCCCCGGAAGACTGCTGGAAGTACAGATGAATTTTCTTCTCTTACCCCCCAGTATCAACTAAACCCCAAAAGGCAGCTGGCTAACCAGGTGGAACTGATCTGTGTTGTCCTTCACTATTTAACGACATCCCAACTTTTACCTTACTGGGATAAAAATCTCTTTTCTCTTTCACAGGACCCTGTACCTCTCAGGTAACATCTGATGCCGTGTCAGACAACAGGAGTGTCATTCAAAGAGTGATGTCCGTGAGGTGCTGCACAGACCCCCGGTCCCACCTTGCAGCATCTGACTGCATGCTGCCTGTGGATAAAATGAGCAGCTTAGAACTTTCAGGTCTCTGTATTTCCCCATGGCACCAGTACCTAGAGAAGATACAGCTTCCAGAAGGTGAGAGGGATTAGCCTGACCATTCTGGTCATCTTTGTGTAGCACGGCATCTGCTGGGAATAAGGAGTCTTCAAACTTTAAAACAAGCAGAGGGAAAAACCCTCCCTGGCATAAACTGTGATGTGGCAAGATGACAGAATACTGTTAGACTGCTGCCATACTCCGGTGACAGCTTTTCCATAGAAATAGAAATTATTTCGTTGTAGAAAGTCAGTTTAGAGCTTTGGGTTTCTTCTTGGTTAAGATTATAGAAAGAGCATCAAATCCTGCATAAACCAAGCTTTTTATTTGACAACACCATAGCCTTAATTTTAACACATAACAAAAGTAAATATAAACTTTCCCTTCTAATTGGGAATAAAAAAAGAATGTAAGAAGTTACTAACATTAACAGCACTAGTATTAATAATTAACAGTGCTTCACAATTGAAGTGAAAACAGAGCAGTTAATCTCTTCTGCATCTGAACTGTACAAAAGGGTCTTTTCTAGCTACAGTTGTTGATGGCCAACTACTGCAATGTACCATGTCTAGCCACCCTCAATATAGAGATGCAAAGACCCTGTCCATCATGGTTTGTGTTTATTACCTTAGCTTCAGACACTGCTATAAAATCATATTTTATAGCTCTGTTGCTTGCATGCCATGACATTCTGCACCATTACAACTATAACAGACACTGTTGCTCACTTCTAAATTCCCAACACATAGTTCATTTTTTTCCCCTTTCCTAAAGTATTGTTCAGGTTTAGTATCTTTGAATACCTTTGGTTTCTGTACTGAAATAAATATGCAATATAATAAAATCTCCAGTGCTTTTTCTCCATGTTCTGGATCCAGTGTCTAGCAAAGCTGTGTACTTACATGGTCTTGCATAGAAATTAAACTATTTCCTAAGCCCCCTGTGCCAGATTTTTCAAGAAAGATTTAACTGAGGCTTTTTTTGCTTGTTTGTTTTTGTGGGTTTTTTAAAATCACATTTGTAAGCAGTCAGAATTTAAAAGAAAAATAATAGCAGACTGCCAATCTGTCCTGCTCAATGACATGACCATCTAGGTTAAAAAACTGTACTGGTAGGCATTGTCTTTACCCTCTGATTCCTTTCTTTGAATTAATTTTGAATATAACACCTAAGGAAGTTATCATAGCCCATACTGGGAATATCTTCCTTTGAAAATAATGGGTTGCTGTGTTAATAATGCCAGAATGCTGTTATCTCTCCAAAGCACATACACTGTTGTCCTGAGTCATACTAAAGTAGAATCAGTGAAGCATCTTAGTCTACTTTAACAGGAACATTGTGCAGCTTGGAATGGAATTGATGTACTGACAGTAGTTAGCCAAACAGATCAAACTTCATCAAGTTGCTGTTCTGTGGGACATGTTAGCATGTGGGGTGCTATACCGAGACTGATGGCCACAGACCAAACTGGATCAAGCCTGGCCAGACTCAAAGGGCACAGGAAGCCAGAGTCTGTCTGTACATACTGCTTGAGCTCCTTAATTCTGTAGGATGTTTATAGTCTCCTCCATGTCTCAAACGCAGCATGAAATCAAGCACAACAAATGTTTGACTGGAATTTCAACAAGTAGGCAACAGAGTGGAGGAGTCAACTGGATAGGAAATGGGAGATAATGAACAGGATGCTGACTTGCTGTAGATGCCCTTGGAAATGAAGGTAAGTAAATAATGTTTGATGCAATACATAAGAGGGAACTAGGAGAATCCTTCAAATAGAAAAGTGATGTGATGTGGTCAGTGTAATGATCTATGTAAACAATCTTGGGTTGCAGTTTCAGAGTTGCTAATTCCAAGGCTGTGCTGAGAGCCCAGTCTCTCAGCAGTACTAAATTGATCTGGATCAGGTGTGGCCACGGTGTCACATTGCTCTCATATTACCTTCTGTCCATGCTACAGAGATTTTGTTCTGCCTCTGGAAGGACAGACAGTAACTGGTCGGGGTTTACTGTCTGCTGGTACAAAGCTATCCCTTCGATACTTTCTCCAAACAAGTTTGAATTGGAAGAATCAGTTAAATTGCATTAGTTGTTTCCATTTGATGGCTGTGGTGTATTTGATCATTAATAGGAAACCTACAGTCAGCTTTACTCTGTTGTCAGACTGTGGCATTTCCAGTGGTCAGTGGCTGTTGTGTTAAGAGCTATGATGGTTAATGCTGGAGGGAGAGATATTAGGGCAGTCTTTTACATCAACAAGGGTCTTAGCTGCAAGGATGGATAGAAGGATTTTGTCTTGGAGCTGCCACATAGAAGTATATACCCTGGGTGCTAAGATCTACAAAGAAATTTCAGTCAGACCTGACAGCTGACAAACAAACCTGAGTGGCAGGTAAACTGGTGATGCTATCCATGGATACTCACAAAGAAGATAATAAGAGGGCTTTCAGGGAAGAGTTCTAGCTCTGCTGAGCTCTAATTTCCTGCTAGTCATTCATAGAGGAAAGAAGAAGGCTTATGTTTTGAGTTTGGGTAGGGGGAGATAGCTCTGGGGAAAGGAGCAAATCCATAAATCATCTGCAGAGAGATATTAATTTATTTGTATTTCACATGAGATAACTCAGAGATAATGTAGGAGGATAACAGAAGACCAAAGATACAGCTCTCTGAGAGTCTGTCAAACTCTAAGAAGGAAGGCTTAAATAGGTAAAAAGTATTTAAGTGAAGCATGGTTGATTGTGTCAGGTGAGATAGGATGAGCTTTAAATACTTTCTTGGGGGTTCTGTTGAAACTTTGACTGGCTTTGGTTAATCCAGAGTGGAAAGTGAGAAGTTTGGACACTGATAGTTGGATGTCTATGGAGTGAGTCAGAGAGGGTGAATGCGTAATTAGGAAAGTGGAGCTGAGTCAAGGTTTTTATTAATTTGTTTATTTATACTAATATTTTTTATTTTTGAGTGGAAATAGAAAGAAAGGATAAACCAAGAAGACTATATCATATTTTAGCCATATCATTTTTTTAAAAAATAATTTTGCTTGTGTAATTTATTCCCTCTAGTGAAAGTTTGGTGGCTTCTGGGCTTTTCTCCCTTTGTTTACTCTCATGGACCAGAAAAGTAGGAAAAACAAGGATTGTTTTCTCAAATGTCTCCCCTTGGGACTTGCTATTTAGCTATGTAGGTTTAACATGCAGCTAAGCCAATCTAATGATTTGTGGCCAATGAAAGGTGGCTTTATTTTTTTGTAGCTCTGTGTTCTGTCCCTTTGTTTGTGCTGATGCTGCTTCTTATTGGACCTGCTTGTCTGCCATGTGTTTATCTGGCTCGTGGAAGTGTCCCAATGAGTACCAAAATCAGCACAAGCTAGTCTGGAGTGCCCGGCTGGGAGATGAGTTTTGGAGATGGGGGATGTCATATTCTTAGCAGCCATAAACCATGATGCTGACTCAGTGTGCCTTCTGGACTGAACTGCTGGGGTAAGTTAAGCAGCTCTTCAAGAAATGCAATTGTGAGATTCATCTCTGTTTCTACATAAGCAATGAAAAGCGTTGGCAGTTAAGGAAGAAATACGTTGATGATGATCGATGTTAATACAACTCATCCTCATGGGATTATCTGGCATTTTACACCTCTGAGAGAGTTTTTTTTCAGATTCTTTGCAAAAACTGCAAACTCTGTCAGATCCCTGCAGTGGGTTACCACTGACTCATCTTTTGGCTTAGGATGCAGCTTCACTGAGATCTGGCTGTATGATGAGTTAGTACAAGGAGTTAAACCAGAAGAAAACCCAATTTTTTTGCTCTGCTAGCTTTCTGCTTGCTTAATTTCCTGAATCAAGAAGACACCAGTATTTGCAGAATTGAGACTGGAGAAGAATGCTGACAAGTAGAAGGGGGAAGTAGAATTGCCTTTTCAACAGAAGCTAAACCTTCTATCCACCTTTTTGCAGTGTGAGACCCCACCTTTAGGATGTGGCTTCACAGTTGATTGAAACTGATCTCATTCTGACTTCTTGAGGAAAGAAACCCTACTGCCTTTCTGGTATCAACCCTGTTAAAACAAACCCTGCTCAAAATGGCTTGTTTGCATATGTAGTCATGGGGTTACTAGCATTGACAGAAGGAAGATAAATCACATTAGGAGTTGAAATGTGAGTTTCTTTCTTCTGTAGCTTGGGATGGGGCCCCAAAGAGAGTGTCATTAATGAGCTAGTGGGGACTACATGCAGCTCTCTGCTCATTGTCTGCTACCAGCAATTTAAATCTTCACTGGAGCCTCTCTCCTTTGATATTCCATGATCATTGATTTGCCTTTGAACTGTGAGTCATTTACTCTAGTCTTCTCCCTCCTAACAGATGAGCTAATGTCATTATAAAAATAATTCTTTTTTCTGTGATCAGCAAACCAAGTGAAGCCTGGTTTCCTATGGATTTGTCCTGATGTGGTACTGCTGTGTGGATTCTCATATGTATACTAAGCAGTGTCTGCACATGCTTACCATTTTATCAGTGACAGCTTTATTAGGACCTGTTTCATCCATTTGGCTTTGCATTTCACTTAAGTTACCTTTGTACAAATTTAGACAGAATTTAGCAATGGTTTAAACATGCTTTTTTTGGCAAGGAAAGTGGGGGAAGTAATAGGACCCAGAGCCAGAAACACTAACATAGAGTAATTGCATAAGCCTTCTTTCCTTAGGAAATCAGGCTAAAATTAGTCTTTTGACAGAGACCTCTGCAGAGACCTTAGATGAGGCTACAGACACAGAAAAGTAAATGTTGCTGTTTACCATGTAAAGGCCCCCAGTTACCTGCTGTAATCGACTTCTTGTAGGGCTAAGCCAGCAGTTGGTGTTTACTCAGTTATCTTCTCATCTTCCTCAATGTCCCTATCAGGCTTTGGGAACTTGGTTTGCTTGTTTGCTTGTTTGCCAGAGTGCACTCATGCATCAGTGGCTTTCATTTATTTTTAATTTAATCCTTATACTTGAATAAATGGCTATGCAGGTATAAGACAAGCTGTTAAAGAGACTTGTGCCTTACAGGACGCTGTAATGTCCTGCCGTGTAATGTGATGCCGTGAAAAATAAAGGCTTGAAATGCAACCAGGGATACAATCCTCTTACTTGGAGAGAAGCTAGCACCTTCTCTGTGAGATTTTCACTGTGTAATAAATATTGGCGTATTTTATTGCATTTTTCTCTATTGTAAGTTTACATTTCTACTACTTCAGAAATGAAAATAAACAATTTGTAAAAGGAAAACCTGTTATTTCAGATTTCTGGGTGGATGCCAGATTATCACAAAGGGTCCACCTACAAACAACTTTTGCAGAATTGTTCAGTATTCTGTGCTTATCTTGAGCTCTGACAGAGTTCTCTTAAGAATGCCTTGCCTACCCCACAAAAGGGCAGCTGGATCCTGGAGCCCAGCTACAGCATTGTCTTGGTTCTCTTTCTAGTTGCTTGGGCCTTGAAGTAAGTCTGTTGTGTTCCCAGGTGTTACCTTTTTCCCTTGAACTAGTTTACAGATGGATCAGCTCCATGATTCTCTGACCCTGTCATTACAGAAATGTGGGTGCTGGAGCAAGGGAGCAGGGAATGAGCAGTCAGTCACAGGCACAACAGGAAATGTGGGACTACCCATCCAAGTGGCAATCCGGGTTTATGCTGGATTACCATGACCATACAGAACAAAGCACTATACCTTAGGGATATGTATGAAGGGAAGAGAGAGAGAAAGAAACAGGCA
This sequence comes from Platysteira castanea, assembly GCA_013397175.1. Taxonomy (NCBI): domain Eukaryota; kingdom Metazoa; phylum Chordata; class Aves; order Passeriformes; genus Platysteira; species Platysteira castanea. The sequence continues at coordinate 283,458 of VYXC01003160.1, read as the reverse complement.
GAACACGTCCATCTGACTGTGGGAACTCAGGTACTGCCAGACCCCTCCAGCTTTCTCTCCTGAGCATGCACATGATGCACTTTTCTTCTGAGCACAAGTCATGTGAGAAACTTCAGAGTAGTGCTGGCTCCTTCTTGGTGACCTGCAGTTCAGCTGGTCAGCTGTGTCTGGTGCACTGGAGCATAGGGGACAGGTGGAGAAGCTGTGGCCAGGTTGTGACTGAAAAGGGAGATGGAGGCCTTCCCTATAGAGGAGAGTGAACCAGAGACAAGATGTGTGAGTTACTGCAGTGAGATTGCAATGCTTTGTAACCACCAGTGAATTAATAAAAAAATGGATAAAAATCACTTCACTGTAGAACAAGATCGAGAAGCTTTGCAGAAACACTTACGATACAGCAGCTGTAACTCTGAGTATAAAGCATTGTACATTCAAAATACAGATGCAAGTCAATGGAAAACAAAATTCTCTGATGCTACCCCACCACCAGTGAGCCCTGATGTGGTCACACCATGCTGGCATAGATCAGGTCCTTAGAAAAAGTAGCTGTTTAACCTTTAATAGACTTGCCATCTTATTTCTGATAAGGAGAGGGCATTATCTGCTCAGAAAAGTGTTCTGGAAATCACTTGTATTCCTTGTGAGCTATCAGTATGTCTGTACCTCATTCCTGAGTTAAGAAAAAAAGAAGGGGGAAAATAAAGATGAGCCACAGACAGAAAAAAATACTGTTTCTATAGAAGATTTTTCCCAATGCCAGCCATTAGCCACTTTGTTGCACTCTTTGGACAATCTGTCTGCTGAATACCAAGTCTCTGCTAGGGAGATCCTCCTACGCTGATGGGCAAAGTTAAAACAAAATTTGATGCTGTCAAATTGTTAAATTGATTTAACACAGCATTTCCCGTGGGTTCAGTCTCTACTTCAAACAGATGCAGCTAGCTGGAATTCTAACAGCACAAAAACTGGGAGATACTGGGAATTGCAAAGGAATTTGGAGAAATCGGGTGCTCAGATTCTCTCATTTGCAACGGGATTTGGGCTGGAAAGTTGTTTGCTTTTTGACAGTGATGGCCTCAAGCCTTGACGATCCTAATCCCGAACACAGCAGCTGCCTGTACACTCACTGTCCAGGTTTTGTGGTGTCACACTTCTAACGTTTGTATTTCTCCGCATATATGGCAAGACAATTATTTGACACGATTATGGCTCTGTTATTTCTTAATACGCTTAATTTGATTTCCCCCCTCTTTGTTTTCTTCCACTTTGCCACTTCGGAGGTGGCTGCGATTTGCTATTTATTTTCCTGGCTGCCTTTGTTCTTTACTTCCCATTCTCTCTGGTCCCTCCTGCCCCAGGGGCTCCCCGGTGCTTTGCGTGTGGGTGAATTCACACCCGCTTCATACCCGTTTCGGCTCTCTCCCTAAGCACCCCCCTAGTCGCAGACAACAAACCGCACTTTTCACTCCAAAAATCTCCTTTTAAAAGAGCTGGCTTTTCAGTATTTTTGCCAGTATTTTGCCCTGGCTGAAGGCATGCTGACGCCTGCCCAGCGACACAGCCGCCCCGCCACCAGCTGCCGTACAACATGGCGGCTCCCACCGCCCACTCGCACCGCCGGCAGAGAGGAAGCGTCCGCCACTCTAAGGCTCCCGGTGTGTGTGGCGACCGCCCCGCGGGGGGTTCCTGCAGCCGGACGCAGCAGTTCCGCGGGACGCAGGCAGCGGGCGGGTCGGTGGGCGCCCTGCGGGGCCGCGGGCGGGCGGCGGGGCCGGGCGCGGGGGAGAGGCTGCTGCGCGCATCCCGGAGAGGCGGCGGCCGCGGCTGCAGGTGCGCCGGTGCGCGGTCCGGTGCGCCCGCGGCCTCCCGCATACTCGCTCCCGGCGTCCGGGCCTTTTCCCGGGGTGAATAACCGCGACCGAGCCTAGAGTGGGCAGCGCCTTCGCTCTGGTGCCGAGCGGAGTCGTGGACGCCCCCGCCTGCCCCCATCCTGCCGGGCCTGGCAGCGGCCCGGAGGAGTGCTCGGCNCCTTTGTTCTTTACTTCCCATTCTCTCTGGTCCCTCCTGCCCCAGGGGCTCCCCGGTGCTTTGCGTGTGGGTGAATTCACACCCGCTTCATACCCGTTTCGGCTCTCTCCCTAAGCACCCCCCTAGTCGCAGACAACAAACCGCACTTTTCACTCCAAAAATCTCCTTTTAAAAGAGCTGGCTTTTCAGTATTTTTGCCAGTATTTTGCCCTGGCTGAAGGCATGCTGACGCCTGCCCAGCGACACAGCCGCCCCGCCACCAGCTGCCGTACAACATGGCGGCTCCCACCGCCCACTCGCACCGCCGGCAGAGAGGAAGCGTCCGCCACTCTAAGGCTCCCGGTGTGTGTGGCGACCGCCCCGCGGGGGGTTCCTGCAGCCGGACGCAGCAGTTCCGCGGGACGCAGGCAGCGGGCGGGTCGGTGGGCGCCCTGCGGNCCTCGGCGCGCCACTGCCGCCGGGGCCGGGGTGTCTTACCGGGGCTTCTGCTGCCCCAGCGGGGGATCCGCACAAGGATCACAGGCACGCCCCGGTTCCGGGAGGGGTAGGGGCTGTTGGACCGAGGGAGAGGCCATCGCTGCGGGCGGCTTCGTGGCATCCGGCGTTCGCGCTCAGTTTGCGGGGTGGCAGTGCTGCGGGGACGACCTGTTGCTACGGGGGCGCTCGGGCAGGTGCCCGGGCTGTGCTCGGGGTGCCGGCAGCGGCTGTGCAGGGCTGGAGTAGCATCGACACCCGAACTTCTGCTTGCGGAGAAGGGTGCGCAAGGACAGTCCTTTAGAAACAATGTGGTGGGTTGGGGAGGTAGGGATGCAGGGGCAGGGTTGATTTCAATTTATTGCAGGGGTACTAAGCTTCTGTATGATAGAGGGACAGCTGTGTTAAAAATAGATGCTGCTGCTTTAGGGCTTTTCAACGCCTGAAGAGCCATTTGATCATCGTATGGATGTGAATGTAATGGACAAATCCCTGTTGTTTACTAATGCGTGAATGGACATGCTTATTCTGCAGCAATTTCACTTTGGCCTTGTTTAGGTTGATCTAGTTCCAAACTGAACTAAAAGATGTTGATAATAACAGTGACTAGTTTATTTTTGGAATAACAGAGTTTAGAATAGAAGCACCCAGTTGCACCGGTTTAATTTAAGGGATTCCCTTTAAGGTTTTTAGTTGTGTGATCAACAGCAATATTCAGTCTCCTCTTCCTGCCCAGTCCATCACAGGCAGTCTGTCCTCAGGCCCTCAGTCTATCAAAGTGGGACCCAGACCTTTTTTCTATCAGGTTCACAAGTTGAGGCTAGAACCTTGTTATGATACCGTTGTATGTGTTTAATATCTCCAAACACATTTCATTAAGTTGTCTTTAATTTCTGCCTCTCTCATTTTTCTCTGCAGGCCATGATGAATTCCCCCAATGCCCTTTTGAGAGGGTGAGGTGAAGGGAGAGAAAGGGCAATAAAAAATGGCCAAGCAAACAGCTGTGACGATTACTTTGGCGACCCTGCTGGGTGTTGCATTGGGGGGCCTGGTTTTGTGGAAAGCAACCCAGCGTCGGAAAGGAAAAACGTGCTGTAGTAGTCAGCAAGAGGAAGCAGCAGTAAAGTCAGGAGATGAGAAACTCATTAAGGCAGAGGATAAGAAAGTGCTTTCCTTCTTCAGATCTCCCACCTTTTCCTGGATAGAGAGGACCCTTGGTGCAGACATAGTGATAGTTTCAGAGCAGGAGCAGTGGGATCATGTTGAACCATTGCTGAAGAAGGAGCTGGAGATGTGGCCGGTTCTTGGAATTGATTGTGAGTGGGTGAGTGATCAAGAGGTGCCTCTCCTTCCTTTAGATTGCAAATTGCATGGGGAAATCATTGAAGGTGGAGTAATTCCTTTGCTGAAACAGATACCACAGGACTGACTGTTGAAACTGTGATTGTCTGTCATGACAGCAGTGAAGTAGCTGCTAATTTTGATTGCTCTTACATTTAAGTGTGCTAAGTTTTTAACTCACCAGATGTATTTATATACTGAGTTCTGTGATAAATCGACTTTACTAAATATAGTAACAGTCATATGGCTAAATAAAGCATTATGTGTTTTGTGCAATATCTCTTTAAAGGTGATTTACCAGAAGTAGCCTGCGTTTACACTATTTTAAATCCAGCTACGTATTCAAGAAACAGTATCTTAAGAATGTTACATCCAAAAAGGAGGATAATGCTGATACATAGATAAAACTCACTGGGACAACCAGAAAACAAACCTCCTCTTCTGCTTGTACATTTGCATGTGTGATATCTCAAAACAAGTGTAAAGTAATTTATAAAGCCTGCCTTTGCCATTGTTTTGACTGGAAATTTATTCACCCCACAGTCATTAGTATAAGCCACAGCTAAACAATGTATTTGCCATAAACATTTGTATAGTGGGTGGCTTTGTGCTGATGTGGATTAAAAAATGTTTCTGATTTCTTCCACCAGCTCAGCTATGAAGGGGAAGGGTGAAAGGGGGAAAGATTCTCTTGTGGGCATGTGGCAGGAAGTAGCTTGGGGACAGTAATACTGTGAAAAAGACCACATAACTTGCAGTGAATTTTTAGAGGCATGTAACAATACTTGACTGTATAAACTACTTCCTGCCTTCAGTGGCCTTTTTTGCAATTTGCTTCAGCTCCAGTATTAGTAATAATACTGTAACCTGGACTCTCATTTTTTACTTCATTACAGGTATCTGTGGAGGGAAAAGCAAATCCTGTATCCCTGCTACAGATGGCTTCTTCCAGTGGCCTCTGCATTCTTGTTCGGTTGCCCAGGCTTATTGCTAGTGGCCAGACTCTTCCAAAGACCCTGTTGGACATCATGGCAGATAGTGCTGTGTTGAAAGTTGGGGTAGGATGCTGGGAAGATGCTTGCAAATTGCTTCATGATTATGATCTTCCAGTCAAAGGGAGCATGGATCTCCGGTATTTAGCCATGAGACAGCGGTAAGTGCCGGAGGACAGAGGTAGGTCTGTTTGAGGCATCATTTGAGGTGGAAATATTTCTTACGTGATTTGCATAAGCTGAATGATATCAGGCTGATGTGTCTGGAATTCTTAGGGTGGCTTTAGAGAGTGGGCATTGATAGCTGCAGCGTACAACATGTCGTGCTTCTATTCTGTGGTCGTAATGGAAATGGAATCTTCATGAGGATTTCATTTGCTAATTGTTTTTAAGAAGTCCAGGCACAATGATGTAATGCAGTGAGAGTGAACACTGTCAGCAGATATTTGAATACACTGCCTAGAAGTATGGGTTAAACGTGCCCGGGGCATGTAAGTGGACCTGTTGAATTTCAAGATTTCTTGAAAAATTACTAAATAAACCAGTTCCAGTTTTCTCTTTTAATAACAGTGCTTCTATGGAAAGGTTACAGTTACGATGCCACTTTCTTATCCTTCACTCTTACTAAAACAATGCTTTACTTGTAAATGTTGTTCATGTACAGTTAAATGTATGCCAGGATGTGGTGTTAGTGATCTGGGCCATATGTTTGCTGACCTGCTGGTGCCTTTTTAGCACTGAGAATGGACTTCTTGTCTCTAGTAGCTAGGATTTTTCCGAGTCATTCCTGGTTCTTGGGCTTCTCATGAATCCCTTGGACAGGTGGCCCATCCCTATATGATGGACCTCTTTAGTTCAGAAGTGAGTAGTTCAGAGCCAAACACGTCAGCCTTAAATGTTACTAACTCCCAACCTTGCCTGCTTTGCGTATTGCGGACACGGGATAATTACTAAATCTAGAAAGGACATTTTAGTAGAGGGGAGGGAGAGGGCCTGTAAAGCTGACAGGCAGCTGTGTGCTGCTTGAGTCATGCATCATGTGCATTGTGTTCTCACAGGTTCAGGCTGTACGAGGCCAACTGAATTTGCATGAGTGTATAGTTATATTTTTAATATGTTTGTTTCACTTTCTTTGTTGAACTGAAGGAAGGATCTACTTCACAACTGCCTTAGCCTTAAGTCTTTAGCTGAAAAAGTCCTGAACTTCCCACTTGACAAGTCTCCTCACGTGCGTTGCAGCAACTGGGAGGCAGAAGAACTGACACAAGATCAGGTGTGTCTTCAACTTACTGTTTTGTGAGGAAAAGTAACCTTCTTAGTAGAAAAAGAGGCTTTACAACAGGGAGATCTGAGCCTATTCAAATTATACCTCAAAACCTTATGTGTGACGTGGCCTAAAGTTAATTTCAGACTCACTGCTTACATTTCCCTCCTTTTCCATGAAGATAATTTTCTGCTATTCTCTCTGGATTCTTGACCCTTGTTTTCGTTTAGTCCTGAAAGATCTGTGCGGCAAGATCCCTTGAAGAAATGCTTCCAAAACCTCACCTTTTATTATTTTCTTCAGTCCGTAGCAGTCGGTGCAATATTAGAGAGACACTGGAAATCTTGTTCACCTGCTTTAGAGCATTGCGTTGTCCCCCGACTGCCCGGTTTGTTTAACCAAGCTGCACATGCCCGCGGTAGCAATGACCGGTAGAGGGAGTGACAGGACAAAGAACCGTGCTGAGTACTCGTAGCCAGTATGCCGAAAGAGCATTTTTATGAGGGAGGGGTTGGTGGGGTAGGAGGATGTCTGACCTAAATATATTTGCAGTCCCTTGCAGTTCCTGGGGGCACTACCGCAGGTTAGTGGGGTGTGGTGATGTTATGAAAGTGGCACTCAACCCACAAAACTTCATGTGAACTTCAGAAGGAAATGAAACCAGCTTCTGGCTTTACTGTACCAAGTGCTAAAGACTGATAATGTTTGGAAGTGTTTGCTGTTTGTCAGTATCTCGATTTCTGTGCTTTTCTGCAGGTTCTCTATGCTGCTAGGGATGCCCAGGTCTCAGTGGCTCTGTTCTTCCATTTGCTGGGATTTAGCAGCCTCCCTGCTACATCTGAAGGTGAAAACTCTGTCGCTGCTTGGGAGAAAGCACGAGGAAAATGCCAGGGCTTGGTGGATATCCCGTTTAGAGGAAGAAAGAGTGGCAGCACAGGAGAGGAGAAGAGTGGAGAGGGACGTTCCCCTCAGAAAACAAAGAATCGGAAATCTTGGGTGAATGGCCAGCCCTCTGGCAGTCAGCAAATGAGAGATCCACGGAGGCAGAAGCGAAAGCCTCTGGGTGTGGGATATTCTGCACGGTGAGTATATGAGCACATCTTACTCTTTACATTGCTTATGGAAAACTTTGAGTGTTGCCTCATGCTCTAGTCGTTAAACAAAGTAGATCATATGAGCTAGGAAAGGGAACACAGGACCTGATAGTCGTGGGGGTCAGATCCTGTTTCTGTTTTCCTCATTTTCCTCTAGGTGGTATTGAAAGCAGGGGCAGCACTTAGATTTCTACTTAGATTATGAGCAAGCTGAGGTGTTATCTTCAAGTTTTGCCCTTCCTTTCTTCCCCTGTGGAAGCATTAGCCAGAGAGCAGAGTTCCAGCAAGAGGCAGTTCGCTCTCCAGGTCTCATTCTTGGGTGTCCAAGGTGTCCTGAGCAGGGCCAGGAGTTGGACTCAATGATCCTGGTGAGTCCCTTCCAACTCAGCATATTCTATGATTCTGTGATTCTACTGCTCAAACAGCTGCGTCCTGTCTCCTCCAGGGAAAAGTGGCAACTGCACAGAGCTTGTCCTTTCATCAGGATCTGCCTCATGGACTGTTGTTTGTCTTTTGCTGTCCCATGTCACAGTGGCCACAGAGATGGCAGGGCTGAAAGCTAAGGTTAACAGTGGTAAGACATGTTATGTGAGGTGTCAGAGGGCACAGGAAGGAGCAGCCTGTGGTAGCAGCAAAGCAGTGCCCTTCTGTGTTGGCCGGGGAGCAAGAGGAGGGAACAGTGCTGCTTTGGCCTTGCAGAGGCACCTGTTGCTGGATTCAGGATCACCATCCTTGCAGGCGATTTTTTGGAGCTAATCCTAAATTCTTATGGGCTTTTGCTACTGAGAGTTTAGTGGTTTTTAAATTAAAAACAAGTTGGAAAAGTTGCTTTAAGCTCAGTGCAGTGGAAGATGTGGGGTACTGGTATGTTTGGTTTTACTGGGGTACAATCTAATAAAATATATTGCTGGACATAACTAAAATTATATGTAATTATCATTGGGAAAGAAAGTCAAGACATTTTTGTATTTGTTTTCTTCTGTTTAAGTTTATTGGATTGGCAATGGAGAAATTATAATGTAGTCAGTAGTACTGATTTCATTAGCAGTCATTAACAGTATTGTGTTTTACAGAGCCAGTCCCTCTTTTTTTTTTAATTTGGAGGTTGTGTAATATAAAACAGGAGGACTGCATCTCATGGGAGGACTAAAGTTTAAATAAAATTACATTCCGAGATAAATTCAGATCTCCCCATATTTGTTTATTTATTTTTTGTTTTTCATTGTGCTTGACTTCATGAGAGATCTGTAGCCTGATTGTTTTTTACCTTATTTACAGCAATGTGGCTCTGCTCTGTAATAACGCTGGATGTGGTTTCAAAAGGCCTTTTTCACTCTTCCTTTCTGTTTAAGTCTGTTCAGTTTTAATGTTTATTCATTTAGAGTTGGGAAGTACTGAAATTGTCATGGTGACTGAGTTGAACTGTTGATGCTCAGTGGAAGGAGACCTCCTGTATCTTTTGTTGGGTTTTTTCCCCTCATGGACCTCAGAAGAAATAATTTTGTCAGCTTACATAGCCTGTGAATCAATCTTTTTAGCTGGTAGAGCTCTGCTGACTACTAATTCGTACAATCTCGCTGTAGAGAAGAAAGGAAACTTTTCTACAGTGTATTGTGACATGTCTGGCCAGTTCTTCCCAGGTCCTCTCTGAGCCCAGCCTGCTCCATTCTTCAATTTTGTTTGAAGGAGGTTGGCAGAGTAAGGAAACATTTTCTGCAAAAAAGAGCCCTTCCACACAGTGCTACAAACTGCCAGAGGCTGCTCAAGCAGGACTTCTTGTCACTGCCAAAGGTTAGGGCCTGTGTTTGAGGGCATCAGCTCAGCTTCGTTGCTCTCCTGAACTCATGTGTTTGAGTTCCCAGTGCTGCAAGAGCATTTTTGGACCATTTCTCTTGGGTGAATGAAATAATTGCTATTCACGCTAATTTTTAGAAAAGTTTGCATAGTAAAACATTAAAATCCAGGCTTAGGCAGCCGATCCTTGAAATTGCCTTCCTGTAAGTTGATGTTCTCTCTGAGCTTACTCTTAGCTCATCATCCTTTATGACTTCAATTCTCTTTTGTTTTCTAATGCAATTTTTTTTAAAGGCTGTCATCATTGATGGCATCTCTCGAAAACTGGGATTCAGAGTTAAGAGTTGTGTTGGCAGCAGGAGAGCAAAGATAACCTTAGAGTCAGTTGGTGAACCCTGGATAAGTTTTCAGATGTACTGCTTCCCTTAGCAGCAGCCTGTGGAGTCTCAGCAGCCTCAAGTGTGTGTTTAGGGGTACTCCTGTGATTTGGAGGAGGCCACTTGAACTGCATTGTGGTACACAGGGCTACAGAGAGCTCTGGGGTTTTTTGCATGCTATTCTAGTTGCTGTAATACTGCACTTGTTTCATAGAAAATCTCCACTGTATGACAACTGCTTCCTGCATGCACCAGATGGACAGCCCCTGTGCACTTGTGATCGCAAGAAGGCTCAGTGGTATCTGGACAAGGGAATTGGAGGTAGGCGTACCAGTTTTCCTGTTGGCATTTGAAATACAGTTTTCTCTCTTCTCTCTCTTCTCTCTCTTCTTCATAATGGAGCCTGGATTTTTTTGTATGCTTTCTTATTAGAAGTACTGTTGGGAATTCACTAGGATGACTCTTAGATTGTAGCATCGTTATTTTAGCTTTCCAATACAACTTCGTTTTGAATATTTTCTCTTTGCCTTTATCCTTTTAGAGCTAGTTAGCACAGACCCATTTGTTGTGAAGCTGCGGTTTGAGCCTTCAGGACGTCCCGAGTCTCAAGTTGATTATTATCTGACAGTCAAAGAAAACCTTTGTGTTGTATGTGGCAAGCGAGAATCCTATATCCGGTGAGTTGTTTAGTGGATTGGAGAAAAATGCATCTTCTGAAACAGGACTGAGGTCTGCATCTAGTTTGGCATCCAGAAGCTTGATTAGTGGCCTGAACTATTGTGCTTGTTCATGTCCTGGATGGGATCACTGTTTGAATGCTCTGCAGTTTTATGTGGCTGTGTGAAACACTGAAGAGACCAGCCTTTCCTCTTACAGAGGCAGGAGATACTGACCCTAGGAGAGATCAAAGCATATGGAACGTGTATGTGCTGTAGTTTGAATGATGGGCTCAGCAGTGTGCTGACACACACTGGCTGGGTGGCATCCCCTTCTGAAAATAGCTGTACTATTCCTTCCACTACTTAGTCCTTATATTTTTGAAAGGTTTGGGTGAGCCTAAAGCTCATGAGGTCAAAAATAACAAGATTTTTGTCTTTGTCTTTTTGTCTGCTACTGATTAGTTGAGAAGTATACTTCTCATAGTGCATTTCTTGATTTCTTTTTTTTTACAGTATGAATGTTTAATTGAAAGTGATGAATTTTTGGAAAGGAAACAAGAGACATGCACAAAGTCTGTAGAGAGAACTACAAATGAAAAGAATAATCACTTTCTGTACTATGAGTCCTGGTAATCTTTGTTTGCCTGGACTTTTAGTTTTAGTTGACCCTTTCTGGGGCAGGAGGAGGAGGAATGGGGGAGCAGCAGCTCCAGACAAATGTAATGAACAGTCTCTTTTTTTCTTCTCTAGGAAGAATGTTGTTCCTCATGAATATCGAAGACACTTCCCCATCCAGATGAAGGACCACAACTCACATGACGTGCTCCTACTCTGCACATCCTGCCATGCCATCTCCAATTACTATGACAACCACCTCAAGCAGCAGCTGGCCGAGGAGTTTGGGGCCCCCATTGGCTCCGAGGAAGGTGTGCGTCTCCTGGAGGACCCTTTGCGCAGGCAAGTGCGCTCGGGGGCGCGAGCCCTGCTGAATGCAGACAGCCTCCCTGACCCCCGAAGGGCAGAGCTGCTGCAAAGCATCAAGGACTTCTATAACACAGAGACAGTCACTCCAGAGATGCTCCAGTCTGCAGCTGGTCTGGAAACCAGGTATAGAAAGCCCTTGTAGGCTGGATGTAAGGTTTATAGTCATTTATATTGCATTTCTTACTGGTTTTGGTTTTGTTTCTACCCGGCTCCCCTCAACCCACCACTGATCTCTGAACTGCAGCTCTTGTTTCTTTCCCTCTTTCCCTTCCTCCTCATCAGTCTTCTGTTCTTGCTCTCCATCTTCCCCTCCAACATTTTATACTTCTTTTGAAGGACAGATCAGGAAAAGAGTCTGAAGGACAGTCATATCAGAAGTCTCCTCTTCTTCACTTTCTCAAAGTCTCCCCAAATATCTTTTCTTAACAAGTGTCTAGTCTCTGCATGAAATGAGTATTTTCTCCTTGTTCCACTCGTTGTTGTTTGTAAAGTGCTGATGTAACTCAGAGCCTATCCAGGCAGGGAATTCAATAACAGGCTCAGTGCTCTGGCGGGTCATATAGTTCTTGCCTTGAGAAATCTTCAGTCTTCTGAGGAGCTTGTAATGGACCTTAAGAGCTTTGTTTAGTGTTGCTGTAAAAGAAGAACACTTTCTCAGTTCACAGAAACCAGCTTTATGGTGTAACTGTGTTCCAGAAAGCAGTCTGGCACTGAAGCAAAGCTTAAAACCCTCCCTCTTGGTTAGCTTACCCTTTGTCTGTAATTAAACTCTGCAGCTGAAAGTATCTTCAGTGTCTTGCTGTTCATTGGAGACAGATCTGGAGTCTGACAGCGGGCTTGAGTGAAAATAAATTGTGCTTCTATCCTGGCAGGATCTGCAATGAGAGCTACGTGCCACATGGACTGAAGGTGGTGCAGTGTTGTGCTAAAGGAGGCCTGCGCTCCCTTATGCAGCTGGAAAGACGCTGGCGGCAGCATTTCTTGGACAGCATGAAGCCCAAACACCTCCCAGAGCAATGGTCAGTGGACCATAACCACATGAAGCTGATCCAAAAGTATGGGGAGGATCTTCAGATCAAGCTGTCATGAAACTAACTTCCCGGACTCTGGATAGTGTCTAATGGACATATGTAACTGAAGATGGAAGGACTGTTTTTATTTCTGTGTCTCCACTAACACCTGGGGCCTGGGTTTGCAAGAAGACAGCTGTAGATGTGCCAGATTTGACAGTAAGAGTTAAATTTGACAGTTTATAGAGTTAAATCCATTGACTTGGAGTTTCAGGTGGTTTGGAAGTTTAATCCTAGTCTGTCACTCACTAGTTCAGTGCAAGAGTGATATGGTAAGGGAATTTGTCTTCTCAAAGTGACTATGAAGAATAATTTTCTAGCCCCTAGGATGTCTGATGCCTCCAGACCATTTCTTGTAATAGAGTGAGTGCAGGGAGAGGCAACAAAAGCACAATAGATGAACGTTTCCAGATTTTCTGACATACAGTTGTGCCCTTGGCTTTACCTTAAGAGTCTTCTTGATAGAAGTCTTTGTTTTCAGTGCAGTTGTACTCATATGAGTTCTTCCTAGAGAAGACCCCCTGCCAGAGAGAGTCCTTGTTTAGAAGAAGCAAAGAAACCTTACATTTTTTGCAGATTCTGAGCTGTACCAGCATTGCAGATGGGGCTCAGCAAGTTTTCTGGTGGCAGGTGCCTGATGAGAAATGACATTCTGGCAGTATGGAAATGCCCGTGCTAAGTCTTTTGATAAACAGCTTCCAGTAACAGAGTTTTTAAAAAATGTTTTTCCTAATTCTGCTTGCTTGTCATGAAGAGTGTGCTCACACGTGCAGAGGCTATTACAGGGGTGGCATAACTCCTAGGACTGGAGTGTTGGAATGGAGGATGCAGGCTCTTTAGGAAGAACAGGCACTGGTGGCAAGGAGGAGGTGTCACCTTCCGTGTCAATGACTGGCTGGAGTGCACGGAGCTCCATCTGGAGTGTGTGGAGCTCAGCCTAGGGATGGATGAGGAGTCAACCAAGAACTTATGGGTCAGGATTAAAGGGAGGTCAGGGGCAGGTGACAGTGGGGATCTGCTACAGGTCGCCCAACCTGGAAGACTGAGTGGGTGAAGCCCTCTATAGATAAGAGCAGCCTCGTGTTCACAAGGCCTGGTCTTCATGGCGGACTTAAGTCACCCCATATCTGTTGGAGAGGCAAGACAGCAGGGCATAAGCAATTCCGGAGATTCCTGGAATGCATTGATAACTCTTCCAGAAAGCCACCTGCATCATGGGCTACATCAAAAGAGGCATGACCCGGAGGTCAAGGGAGGTCATTCTCCCCCTCTCTTCTGCTCTTGTGAGACCACCTGGAGTACTATGTCCAGCTCTGGGACCGCCAGCATAATAGAGCAAGTCCAGAGGAGGGCTAAAAAGATGATCAGAAGGCTATGACTTTTTACAAGAGCATGTAGTGATAGAACAAGGGTTAGTGGCTTTAAACTGAAAGAGGCTACGTTTAGATTAGATATGAGAAGAAATTCTTTACTGTGAGGGTGGTGAGGCACAGGAGGGAAGCTGCAGATGCCTCATCCCTGGAAGTGTTCAAAGCCAGGCTGGATGGAGCTCTGAGCAACCTGGTCCAGTGGAAGGTATCCTAGTCCATGGCAGGGATGTTGGAACTGGATGTTCTTTAGGGTTCCTTCCAACCCAAACCATTCTGTGATTCCATGAATAGCTCTTGGTGAGTACCTTTTCATATCAGACTGAAATAAGGACAGATATCTTAAAAGGAATGAGAGGAAACAATTTAAATTAAAGACCGTAAGCTTTTGAGGAATCAGACCACACGTGCCAAATAATGAAAAATCTGATGTTCTGTACATGGATTTGACATGTGTGGTGGTGAGCAGGTTATACTTTCTTCATGCCTGTTTCTCTGTCTCTAAAATGGGACTAATAATACTTAACTATCTCACAAGGGTGTTGTGAGTGTTGATTAATTCATGTTTTTGTAAAATGCTTTGAAAATATAAGCTAGTGTGTGCTAATTATTATTGTTGTTTTTTAAGATGTGCTGCTGTCTAAGTTCCTTAAATATTCACATTTTTGTCTGGTGCTAGACCTTAGTTAAAGATAACCTTTTAGAAATGCATACTCCTTTCTGTAAAATCACTTTTGGTTATTTTGACTGCATGAGATGAGTGTGCTTCTACTGAATGCTGAAGCTATGCTCAACTTTTATACGTCTCTGTAAAGAAGTTTCAGTAAAACCCTTATCTTCACGCTAGTGTGTGTAGCACAGTTGACCCACATTTTATTACAACATTTGGGCAGAATCCTGGACCTGCTGTGATTGTGGCTGAAACTGTCCCTTATCAGATAATTCAAGAAATTTCACAGGCCAGGGGTAAAAACCCTATTTGTGGCAGAGACTGTTTGAGATAAGTAGGAGCCATGGAGAGAAATGGTACATTAATGCCATCCCAGAGGAGCTGCAATAGCAGCATGAGGAATCAAAGATTCATGATAAATAGTACTTATCACAGAGCTGCAAATGAGATCAATTTCATTATAAGGGCAGGGGTTTTTTTTTCCTATACCACTGGCCAAGTCTTAACAAAAAGTCATCTAGCCAAATGTGATATGTCTCTGTGCTCATTCACACAGCTGGTTATAATCCCAGCAAGACCTTCCTGCCTACAGCAGCAGTTTGGATATAACTATTTCTCTCCAAAGCATTTTGAGCATGTGTTCAGATAGCACTGTATCCTGTCTCCATCTGATCAGGGTGTTGAGACCTCTCTGTGTGACTCAGAAACTCCTTTTCTGTCATCAGGAGTACAAGGTGTCCATTTCACCTCTTTGTTCTGCTTTGTTTCTTCTCCCTTTGTTCTGATGTAGGAACTCCTGATAAAACTGGTCTCTTTAATGGAACCGACTGGCTGACCACAGGGTCAGGTGTTTTCTGTTTGTGAGACAAGAAAGTAATGTTGAGACAAGAACTGGACTGCAGGTCCTCTATTTTTAACGAGCCAGTGGTATCATTGAAGAGGGTTTTTTCCAAATCACTTGTTCAGAAATAGAAACTAGCAAGGAGAACTTCCTTCACAAATAGTTTCTAAACTAATATTCATTGTTGTTTGTAAGATATCCTTAACTTGTGTAATTTTAATTCAGCCTGAAAGATGAGGGGAAGCAATATATTTATTATGCAGAAATAGATTGGCTTTATTTTATTATGATTTTAAATTTTCTACTAGTCTATAGATAAAACTTCCTTGTATGTCTCTGTTGCTAATTGTTACAGTCGATAAAAATTTACTCTTTTACCAGACTTACCACTTTTGAAGCTCTTTTGTTCCTTTCTTGCATGCTTGCTTTTTCTCTTCTTTCCTTATGTCTTACCCAGTCCTTATGGGTCCACTGTTCCTTACAGTAGCACCTGGACATCACCCTCCGAGTTTCCCTTTCCAGTGCCTTCCCCGATTTGTGTCTCAGAGATCAGCTGTGGAAGAGCCCCTGCTGGCAGCAATTCTGTACTTCTAAGAAGTGTGATAGTGAGCTTGCTCAGGTATGTTTGAATAGTGGATTCAGGTGCTGTCCTTGGCCTGGTAACTTTGGTCAGTCATAGCTACAGATCTACATTTGTTCAAATGAAACCTTAGATTTTTCTCTACCTGAGCATTCATCTGTGTTGCCCCAAGTATTTTACCTTAACTGGGACAGTCCTGCACTTAACCACACACATCCATTTTGTCTGTGCAGGAAGAGAATTGGCAATGCTCTCTGAATGGGCTGGCTTTCACAACATGGGATTTTTCTTTCTGTTGCTTGTCACTTCACGTCTGTAAGTTTGTCCAAAGTATGCTGCCAGAGATGGGGGAGAGAAATTTTCTCTTTTACCTGGTTCTTGGTGCCACCTGCCTCAAACTGGTCCTTGCTGATTAGTGGGGAGCACACCCCATCTGCTGAGATCCCCAAACCTGTCTTGATTTGTGAATTCCCTGCAGAACTTGCCTCCATCCTTTTTGTTTGAGGTGTTTTGCCTATGTGAAACAGATGTTCTTCTATAAGAATACAACTGGGTACAAATTTCCAGACACACACCTCTGGAGTGAGAGAAGCAATGGCCTTCATGGTAGGCTAGCTTGCCTTCCTCCATGGGCTGCAAACTGATTTCTGTCTTTCCAAACACTACAGTGTTTTTCCTTGATTTTTCAGTTAGACATTATTGCAAGGTTCAGGATTTACCAGCTGAGCAGCATTGTCTGTTGGGAGGTGCAGTAAGTGCTGCACTTTTGAGCAGACCATACATGACACGTTAATTATGCTGCTGACAGTCTTGGCATTTGGAGTGCCTTGGTTTTCCTCCTTTGACAGTTTCTAAAGGTCCCAGCTGTCACATCTGTGACTGACAGGACTGAAGACAACATATCCCTGTGGGCTTGCTTTTTTCTCTGTTTGATATTCAGTAATGGCAGGGATGGGAAGCTCTCTTCCTGCTGCATTTCTATTCCTCTGGCTCCTTAGGGAATATCTGAACTCCGCACTCTCTGGACCATGGTTTTGGTGGGAGCTTTTCCATGAAGGCAATGTGGTTGCCTTGAGAAATACTTCATTGCCTTGGCCTATGTCTAAATGTCTTTGAGGAACTTTTCATATGCAAAGGGAGCCTCTGGACCAAGGAGTCACCTGCCTGTCTGCAGTGTTCTGCACCGATTTAGAGGCACCTCTAGTCTGAACCAGCAAGTCAATTCTCATCACTGCTCCTTGATCTCCTCCTTCTTTTGGGCCTGCACAGCAGTCCAGACCTATAAGACCTTCTTTATTCCCATAGGCTGCCATCCCTTTTTGTGTTCTTTGGGAGTAGGGGCCATTATAAAGTCCTTTCTCTCCTACTTAGTACTGTGTTACTGGTATAAGGACTTCTCCTCACCCTGAGAGATACATCGTTCTGGAGAAAGGCAGAGGTAGTTTGAGCTAAATGCAAAGAAGTTGTATCCAGCTTTCTCTGGGAGTTATTAAAGAAGCCACAGTGAGCCCTCTTGTATTAACCCTGCATCAAGGGGGTTTTGCTAAATGCTTTTACAGGTAAAGAGGGTAATGCAAATAAGCCAACATGGTTAAGCTTAGTAGAGGGGAAAGAAAACCCGAAAGCCAGATAAACATGCATGGAACATAGTTTCTCATATTCAAAACATATTCCTCTAACGCTGTGAATTCTACCATGAAGAGCAGGCAGCTCTGGCAAGGATTTTCTGTGCCAAGGTTAGTGCTGCATCCTCTCTTGCCACTTAACTGTAATGGAACTTGTTTTTGTCTTGAATTAGCCAGTGTGATGCTACCTAGGGTCTCAGTGGTGCTGGTCGCCAGGAAACAAAGCACAACCATCTTTCTTGTATTACTTTTCTTTGCAAGCTATTGGATAAGCTCAGCTTTGAGACGGGGGAGGGGGGCGGGGGGCGTAAAGGCAACAGAAAAAAAAAAAGAGGATGGAGGCTTTTACTGTAAAATAGAGATGTCGTCTTCAGATAACAAGAAGCCATTACCTTGTACAGGAAAAACTTCAGCTTTGGCTGTAGATGATAGAAAATATGGCTTCTATCTTTCTTTGCTAAAAAAAGCAAAAGATTGTGCAGTGGTTAAGAAGGAAAAAAGGAAAAGGCATTCATATATCTCGGCACGAGTGTGACAAGCCTGGGAAAAGGGTACTAGGCAGCTGTCAGAAATGCAGGCTTAAGAGAAAAACTGCCTGTCCAAACTCCCTTCAGAAAAAAAACCCTGCTGCTCTAAGAAGCTGCTTCACATTGTATCATGCTCTGCGGGGATCTGAAATGTATCTGTTTCACATTGATTAACAGGAAGTCCTTCCCAATTGATTGTTCTTTGAAAAATGTCAGACAGTACTTTGCATTAGCTGAGATCTGCCAGTTGCTTTTCCTTTTTCCTCTGTTCCATGACTCTGTCCAGGACTTCTAGCCGTAAATAAAAGCAGAGAGACTGACTGACTGCTGGAGCGTGTGAAAACGGGAGTGGGACTCCCTTTCAATGCACTATGAATAAAAAAATCATTATCCCTACTTGTCTAGCAAGGGCTGTGGAGAGTTCAAATCTGAGCCGTAAGAATGTGTGTATAGTTTTATGTCATATTTTTGCTATTCAGATAATGTTTTCCATATGTTTTAAAAGCTTTATACTATCTTCTGTCCCCCTCTGGTTCTCCTGTGATATATGAGTATCAAGACTAGCTGTTCAACTGCATGTCTCAAAGCACTGTGCTGGTGTCTTAAAGACCAGCTCCATTTTACAGATATTTTCTCCACACTAGAAGTAGAGTCAGTCCAAGCAATAAAATTGGAACTTAAGAAATCCTCCCAGAGCCCTGGAAAACATCGGACTAGACTGCCTGTCTCTTGACAAAGTGTTTACGGGGGAGAAAATTTCCTTCAAGTGCATCTTCAAGTGCACCATGGGTGATGGTGAATGTGAGATCCTCAAGAATACCCAAATACCTCTTTTTCCCCTGCCTTGCAAATGGGCATTGGGACTCTTAATGTCGCTGGGCTCTGGCCCCATTAGCTCCATGCCCCCAGTTATGCTCCACTGCTTTCAAGGTTTCCAGTGTATAGTGAAATACTGGAGTGTGTAAGGCCTGCTGCAATTTTGGACAAAGAAGTCAGCAGGTGAGGTAAATACAAGTAGATAAATGTAAGAGCTAAGAAAGGTGGGTTATCTGTATTTCACTCAGTTGGAATAATCACCAGTTAAGACCAGAAAGACTTCCTGCTAGCCACCAACTTTTTGCCAGCTGTGTCCTGTCAGTGAGTTCACAGCAGAAGCTTGTTTCTCATGGTGGGCTGCAGTGGGGGACATGAAAGAGAAATAGCCATAGCTAGTGGGTTTGCACTCGGCTACTAACCTCAATTGTCTCTCAGCCTGCCTTGCCCTAGCCTTCAAGAGAAAGGAGCAGAGTGAAGCCTGAATGAGTCCTTGTCCTCATTACTGCCTCTTTGGCTGAAAACCTGCCACTCTGGAAGGTGAGTCCTGTGCTCTTCAGGGGACATCAGTATGGAAATGTGGCTTATGAGCAAAGTCTAGAAGAACTGAGGTTGTCTTGTTTAGGTGAAACAAAGAATGGAGGGACAAAGAGGTAAATAAAAAACATACTGTGCTGAAGAGGAGGGGGATTTTTATGGTGTGCTTTCTAGTCTAGCTAGGACAGGAGGTTATGGACTTGAATGTCAACGAAGGAGATTTGTGCTAGTCATGAAGAAAAGCTTCCTTACAGTATGCACTGCTTCGTGGCACAGGTCACATTGCTTTCTTAGCAGCACACTGACTGGCTCCCCAGCTGCAAACCATCTGTGCTGCCCACTGACAAACCCAGAGGTGATAAAAACTAAAATATTTCAGCCAATTCTGTCCATGGACATTCTGCTCCCCGTACGTGCTATGTGCCCTTCAGTCACCCGCTGCCAAGACAGACACGCAGAGCTTCTCTCTGAACTACTTTAATTAATATGTGCCTGCTCTGGATTTTTATAGCTCTTTAAAAGTAGCTGTGAGTGGTATCTTGTATCAGAGGGAGGTTTTATATCACTGCTGTGAAGCTTGCCATTGCTACTGCTGAGGAGGTGACCTTGGCACGTGTTCCCTCCCCTTCGCTCCTCACACTATGTGTTAACACCACACTTGGCACTTCCAATCAAATGCTTCAAAAAAGCACACAGAAGCCAAATGAGGATTTTTTTAAAATGCAACTTAGCAGCTTTCAAAAAATCCCTGCTTCCTTGAGAAAAATTACAAAAACAGACCTCCAGACCCAAACAAACTTTCTCTTCCTAAGTATGTGCTCATTTTTAAAAAATTTTAGAACTTCACTTAGGGGAGACAATGGAGTCAGTAATCTCACCAGCCTTATTTTTCTGTAAAATTCCTGAGAGTTTGTTGGGGAGATTTCACCACGACCACCACCACCATGAAGTTAAATGGAACTGCTGTACAAAGAAACAAATTGTGCTGGAATCAAGATGGGAAATACGTGCCAGTAAAACCAGCATGATTTTCTCACTTGTATCCTGAACAAAGATGAAGGGGAAAGCCTGAGAAATACAATCAACTTGAAGGGAATTGCAAAAGCCATGGGGTTCTGTGTCTGAGGCACACTACAAAAAAAAATACCCCGTATCATCCATGAGGGCAAGGATAGAGATGTAGGAATTGCTGTGCTGGACTGAAGCCAAAGTCTAGTTAGTTCAAGACAGTTTCTCTGACCTAGTAGTCAGTAGTGTGAGCTTGGTTCTCCCCAGATAGTTTGTTTTTCACACTTCATGTTTTCAGGGTGAAAACTGACTGATATTTCCTGTGGTAGTTTGAAGAGAGCTAGGCAGAATTTTTTTAACAAGCCTCCTATCACCAAGACATGTGGCAGTGCCTGCTTTGCTGGGGCTGAGCTCTATGGTCAGCAGGATTTAATTTCACCTTCCCCTCTCTAAATACCCAGCAGTGAGTAGAGTCTCAATGAGTTGCCTGTCTGAAAAATGTCAGCTAAAGTGACTGCACGTGTTTCTGCCAACACGAATTCCCAAACTGCATTTAGGGCTTGAAGAGGGAGGAGAAAGTCCCTGATGATACAATACTGCTTCAGTTTGCTTCAGAAAGGCTCCTGCACAAAGGAACTGTCGGGTTAGTTAACAGAGCATTTTACAAGGAAGAACTTCAGAGTCTTCACACAGAGTGAACTTTGAAGTATTTTATTCTCTAGCTGACTCTTTGTTTCTTTTAAGGATGGGGATGCAGAGAAATGGTAAACATAGTGAGAGAGTCTGTGGAATGAAATGCTACTGTTCAGGCAGATTTGGTGGTAACAAGCTATTTTGCATGTTTTAACCCCAGAGACTCAGTGCTCTAGGTGTGCTGATTTGATAAGGAAGAAAGGGCTTCTCCACCCTCCTTCCTGCATTTGTCAGTGGATTGTGGTGATAGTGACATAGAAAGATGTTGGGGAACATTGTCAGAAACACTAACCAGACTTCCCAATTTCAGTGTGTGGCAGAGGAGTAGAAACTCATTCTATGCATATGTGCTAACGTCACTGCTCTGGAGATTGGACATGAAGGAGACAGTGAAGGTATTAGAGCTGCTTTTGTGGTCCTTGTTGCCCCTGCTGAAACTGCCTGCCTATCAACAGCTGCACTGTGCAAAGAAGACACTTGCAAGGTAGCTGGATGATGAGCCAGCTGGGGAGATGGACAATAGTGGCAAGGAGAGAGATGAGCAGGTATCATTAGTTCAGGCTTGAGGAACACCATGGCTGTGTCTTCAGCAGTGAAGTACTTAAATGTTAATGGTCTTTGCTGGCTGTGGCCTGTTAATGCCCACTGAGATGCATCAAGGGACCTATTTTCTAAGCTAGTACAAACCATTTGGAGGGGACCCTCTGGATTCATCTGTCTCTGTCATGATAGGCAGAAATCTAGACCTCACTTGCATAGCATTAATTATTATTTTGATTGGAGGTGGACTTTCGGATGGTTTTATTGTTCATCTAAGTGAAATGTGACCTGATGCTGTCAAGGGGGGGTGCAAAGGCCTGTTATGTGTTTATAGCTCATTCCCCTGGCAATGTAGTGCTGTAAACACCTTGAATCCAGCAGCTGTGTCCATCCTGAGGAAGCTGCACTGATTTAATGCTATCACTATACTAAAGCAGTATTCGTTTTGTATCAACAAGCTCCTTTCTCTTTTAACAGTGAATAGTAGTAGTAAGTAAATTCCACTTTTCTGACAAAAGAGAATAAAAGGCATTAAATCTGTGTGTCTCCACCTCAGGCTCCAGGCTGTGTGCATTTATGCACTGCTGGCAGCCTGGATTCCTGCTGAGACACAGCAACCTGGTACAAAGGAGCCTGCTAGGGAACTGGGTGCTGGAGTGTCACTGAACTCAAGTGGAAGGTTGTCACATCACCGGCGGCCAGCAGGAGTGGAGGAGTAAGAGGCAGTACCAGGGAACAGACCTCTTGACTTCAGTCACTGTGGACCTCACAATTTCACCTGCTGCTCCTGTTCCCTATTAATTTCATATCAAGGAGACCCAAAACACACACAATGAATGTAGGAAATGTATCACTGCTCCTTCAGACAGCTCCCATGGGAAAGTCTGTTCTTGTCATTTCTAAAACCTCAAGTCCTTGGAAAGGGGTGCTACCTCAGTAGCTGAGCTCATGCTTCAGCAGGTGAGGTGGTGGTAGGGCATTGCACCTCAAGTACAGCACAGCTGGAAGCAGTGTAACAGGGCTGGAAAAAATTATTCCCAAATGCAGCGAAATAGTTAGGGGTTGGGGAACAGAAATAGAGTGAGATTGGTGCATTTTGAGGAGATCAAGCTGCTCAACGGGACTTTCAGAGCCACGGCTGATCAGTCTTCAGAGATGGGAGGAAAGTTCTTTCCTTAAGGTGTGTCTCTTGTGTCCCAGTTCTTCATTCTGACCTCTCTTGCGTCCATAAACTATATTCTGAATCTTGCTCAAAGCTGTGAAATCTTGACTTCAATAAATCCACATCCAAAGCATGATCTGTGGGCTGAGGTGAAGAAATTACAAATTCAGCAGAGATATAAAATTAAAAGTACCATCAAACCCCTCTAAATCTCAATGCACTGGCTATAGCTCATTTATTGACTTCTGCTCAGTCTGGGGCAAAAAAATGAATGTGCACCATCTGCCTGAGTTCAGTCCATGGAACACAGTGCCAGGTCACTGATTTCAGTGTTTTATTAGTGAAAGAACTGCATCTGAGCCAAAAATGAATTACAGATTTTGTTATTTATACTGTAGTGGCTGGTGGTCTAACTATGGATGGAAATTTGGATGAGCCCCAGCTCATGATGAATGGACAATGACCTAATGGTCTGATGTCATCACAAATCATTTCTGTTGCAGATGATTTAGAACAACTTCAGATTTAGATGGATGTGATGCTAGTTGCACCCCAGAGAGCAGATGGTCTGTCATCATTTTTCTTTTCCCATGGGACCCCAGAGTCACCAAGTTTTTGTAAGGCACTTAGTTCTGTTTTATCTGCAGTAAGAGCAATCCACCTTCTGTTCTCCCTCTTCTTCCTTTCCATACAACTAATGTTCATTTATTTTTGGAATTGGATTCCTCTTTACAGCTGACTTGTTTTGAAGCAGCCAGTGCAGTACTGAGTGTGCCTGGGAGAGGAACAGCCTCCTGAATTTTCCTTGCAATGCATGGGACACCTGACTGAGGAATTCCTAGCTTTCTCCAAAATCACTCTTCTGGTGAGCAGTCTCTTGTTGCACCTTCCTCTGAGACTCTGTGAGGCTGGACTTTAATTTCCAGATCCAACAGATATTTTTCATTGTGATTCCCATTTGACATTCTCAGCTTTACTAGTTCAGACCTTCAATTTCCCACTTCCTTGCATCACAGAGGGCCTTCAACCTGTGATATTTTAAGTTTTCTATCTAAGGCTAGTGTTTTCTGCTAGCAAGCAGAAAACACATCTCTTCCTTCATTGTTGATCACACTCTCACTTGGATTATTCTAAGTTTTTTTTTTTTTGATCCAGGTGCTACAAGAACATGAAGGAGGATAAGGCAGGAGGAGGGAGATGGAAAGTGGAGCATTTGTTTTTCCCTGTTTAGGGAGGTTGCAGAAGTTACTGAGGGCTGGAAAGGTGTCAAAGCAAACTCATCCTTCAGAGTTTGTTGGGGGCCAAACGGCCCTGTGAGACACATGTGTCCTTCTGTAGAGCTCCTCCCTGCACCTGATGATAAAGGGAACCTGGTGCCTCCTTCCCTCTGTGCTGCACTCAGCTGCCCCTGGGGATGCCAAGTAGGGAAGAGCTGCCTCCCATCTCTGGAGACACAGGTACAGGGGCTGATGCTGCCCAGCTGAGGGAGGAACACGGCACGTAAGAGCCCATGAAGTGCTGTGATGGTGGAGTCCGAGCTTGCTTTGTGCTGGAGTTGGGACAAAGCCTGCCTGGCTGAGCCAGCTGCTTGGAGCAGAAAAAAAGCCAGGCAATGAAGCAAGAAAGACCAGTATGACACCTATGCATGGTAGCTTAACTGCTGGCGCACTGAGATTGCATGTGCTGTACACGAGGCTTTAAAGCTTGGGCCTATTGATACAGTTATTTTTGTCCGTATAGATTTTACTGCAGTAAAATAACCTGTAACTGTTCTTCAGTACACCATTAAGAAATATGGTTAGAATTGTTGCACAGAGCCTTTTTCGTCCTCTGTCTGTGGGGGAAGGTATGCTGCAGTGGACACATTTGTAAAGGAATTAGTTACTTATTTTCTAGATGTGGTACGTTTCTTGGATCTTGCTGTGACTTTCAAACAGAAATGGTTAGGCTTGCAATGGTTCTCAGCTCCTGTGGGAGATATTTTCCTCATCTTCAGCCAGCACCAGAGAAAGTGGTGTCTGCTGCAAACTTGAGTTAGACTTGGAACTAATCTAAGGGTGTGAAATACATGTGCATGCCTGTATATGCATGTCATGATGTATCTCTGCATGTGAAAATGCTGCAGTGATGTGCTGAGCATCTCTGCAGACATGCAAGTGTTCAAATGAAAGAGTGCCACTTACAGTCACAGTGGCTTAAGCATTTTCTCCCATTTCTCACTCCTTTTTCTGGCTGCTGTGCTCCACAGTGACAGCTCTTCATTGCCAAACCATGCATTCAGGTACTGAAGAAAATTATGAGGAAAAATTAGGGGTAATTTTTTAAATAGTGAAATGTTTTACTTCATAATTGCCATCCCCTCTTCTATGCGAAAGTGTGGAGGCCATTTTGTTCAGCACAGCTAAAGCATTTACCTTTAGGGGGGATAAAAATATTTGTCCTAAAACGTGAATATTTAAAGAAGTATTTTCTAAAGTCATGCAAAAGACAGCAGCTCCATTTCTACAAGAGCTTCAAAAGAATTTAGCAGCATGTTTGTGGAAGCTTAGCAATACCTGGGTTGCTGTTTATAGAGAGTACTGCTGCCAGGTTCAGCAGTGTACCTTATTCTTCAACCAGAAGTGGTGTCATACTGAGAGAGCTGTCTGTGTGTTGCCCTGTGATGCCCCCGGTGCCTGCCAGACTGACATAGCTGCTTGCTGGCCTGCTGCGGCTCGGTAGTCCTTACTGGTTGTAATTCCACCCAGGCTGTCATTTAAATAAATATATTTGCCATCCTTGATGTCTGCTTCACCCAACTCCCAAGAAGTAAAGATGTTCCAACAGAACACAGATGGAAATGGTAGAAACTTATAAATACTTAATATTATGTTGATCTGCCTGGACTGTGCTCCTGACATTACAGGGATGCCTGGTGTCCTCTGAACTCCAACCCCTTCCCTGGCTTTTTTACACATTCCTGTTGCCACCTGGAGATGGACCTGGATCCCATTAGGCAGTTTATGGCACCAGGCTCACTGCAACCGCACTGCAGTGCCTCTGGGGTTGACTGATCCATGGCTCCTATTTCTGGCCTCCCTTCAGCCTGAAGTTTCTCATGCTTAGTGCCAGGGCTGGAATGTTTTGGAAAGTTTTCCATTAATTATCCCAGCTATTTTCAGTGATAGAGCTTCAAAAATAAATATACTGCTGTGATTTTTAGGGACGTTAAACATTTTGCATTGCACTCTATTCAAACCCAGTCTGCTGTGCAGGGTGCAAGCTCCTTTTATGGGATGTGTGAGAAACTGGGTTGGATGTTTTTCACAGGTTATTTCCCAGATTGTTGTGTTTTCACATGAAATTCCTCTGTAGTGGAAGACAGGAGTTTCATCATTTTGCCAGATGAGCATTTCAAACTGCTTCTCCTTTGCAGCCAGGAGGACTGTTACGAGCACTAACCTGGTAGCTACGCTGAGCTGTAAAAGCTTTGAATTTCTATGAGGATTAAATTGCAGTTCAGGTCACAGTCAGCGCTGTGATGGGATGCCAGTAGAGCAAATTGTCATCAGATCGTAATAAAGAGATTTTATTGTTAATTAATTCTGAGCACTGGAAAAAGTGCTACATGCTTTACCATGAAGGTGGGAAATAAGTCTGTGTCCTAGAAAAGATGCAGCAAGGAAGTGAAGCAAAGGACTTGGGGTGAGAAAAGGAGATAAGAAAAGTAGATAGAAGGGAGAGGAAAAATTTGTATCACGCTCATAAAGTGAATCAGGTTGATTATATGTGGATCTAATAAGCTGTATTAATATGTAATTATTACTACCTAAATATTTATTCTGTTTCTACACTTTTAAAAGATTATATTACCTTAGAGCATTTTTTTACCGCTATTGATAACTCCTCTCCTCACTAAGGCCCACCTTGTCTTGTGCTGACAGACAGGTGGGTTACCTGGTCTAGAGGGGATTAATGGCACCATCTCCCGTCCTGAATCCCAGCCAAACACTCTGAAGGCTTTCCTGGCTCTTACACACTGTCAAAGCAGATTCATCTTGCCACTGCTAGTCTTTTAGCAGATGTTTTTCTCTTCATACTTGAAGAGCACAAGTGCAACGGGGAACTGTTAATTACAGCCTATTGTGAATTCTTCTCTATGTTCTAATTTTCCTTAAGAAACATGCTCATGAAAGTAATCTTAGGATTACAGTGACCTTAACAGCACTTAAGGCAGTGTTTAATTGTACAATTTAAAGCCAGGAAATCCTGGTTCCCAGTAAACTCTGTGCTATTTGCCTTAGCTTGATTCTGAGTCACTGCCCTCCACCACCTTACTTGTTTGCATGCTGGCCAGAAACAAGGGCCCAGAAGACATTTCTGACCTGGTCAGCATATATGACACCCCAGACACCTTATCTTCTGTTAAATGCAGAACTAATTGGCCTCCACCATCTGTACCTATCCTGACTGAGCATCAGGATAAATTAAGCTGCTCCTAAGGGAGTAATTTCTCTGACTGGCCTTTTTATGGTGCCTGTGGCAGTAAAGGGCTGGAGACTACTTGAGCAGTGTCTAGGCAGGGCATGATCAAGACAAGCTGTTGGATTTTGGTGCACCTTGCAGTTTCCCAGTGGTGTCTGAGGCCAGGGATGCGGAGGGTGATATATGAGGCACAGCAATACAGATTTTCAGAAGCCAACACACATACCCATGCCCTCAGTATGAGAAAGCTTTTTCAGACAAGGAGAGTACTTCAAGCAGTGTAGAAATTTGGCCAATGCAGATGAGTAATGCAGATAATATTTTTCTTTTTCTTTTCAACAGCTGCGTGGTGGAGGATGATGGCACACACTGTCATCTTGGCATTACAGTATGGGTGAACATGTCTCAGAGGTTTATAGGGGTAAGACCTAGATCTGGATGAAGAGCATGGTCAGACTGTCAGAGGTGCCTCTCATCCATTACAGGGAAAGAACTTCAGCTCTTTCTGCCCATTGAAATAAACATTTTCCCTTCTCCCTCTTTTTCCTGAACTGAAATCAGGGATGACCTGTGAGTCCTCTCCCTTCAGTGGGTAAATTGCTTTCACCCACTCCTACCAGCCTCTTCCTGATGTGGAAGCAGACCACTGCCCCAGCTTGGGAAAAGATCAGGAGCTTCACCAGGGAGGGTGACTGTCCAGCCTAGAGGTGGGCCAGAAGAAGGGGTCACTTGGTGGCAGCAGGTTCAGAGAAAACTATCCTATGATGTCTCACCTCGTTCACACCCTGCTCTGCCCATGCAGGAGGAGCTATCTGAGGAGTGATCTTTTGTGAAAAATCCCTGAACTGGGACTGCTCTTCCCTAGATGCAAGGTGGATCTCAGGTCCTGGCTGGCTGTGGGCAAGCAGAGCTGCCTCTCTCTGAGCACATCTTCTCATCCCATCTCATCATCATAACATGCTATTCTCATTTCTCTCAGGAGCATGACCTGCTTCAGCCCCTGAACGCTAATGCTAATTTTCTTCAAATGTTCTTAGCTAAACTCTGGATGAATTTACTCAAACAGTTTCCAGAGTTAAGACAGACCTTATGTTCATGTTTCAGATGGCACTTCCTTGCCTGGAGGCCACAAATATAGCAGACCTGACTTCTCAGATCAGAGTAGCACTAAGAAAAATCTTTTGGTGTTCTCCAGATGTTTCGTAGTTGAAAGTTCAGCCACATTTTAAGTCAGATGACTGCAAAAACATGCACTGTGTCTCGCCATAACTATAAAGCAGCCACACTTCATTTTTCTGGAGACAAATCTGGATGATGCTTGTCTTTGCCCCTGCCATAACTATCATCTTAATTTTATCTGGGCAATTCGAAACACCACATCTGTTCTCCTAGATGATGCGACCTAAGTTGTCAGCCAAAGACAAAACTAGCTTCTCAAGAGCGCTTTTTAATATTCATGGCCCTAGGAGATCTCTTTCCATTGAAGGTGATGCTGGTTGGGGCCTTGGTGTTTATAAATAAAATAAGATTCTCAAACCCCACACAAAATTCTCCTTGTAGCTGGTTATATTCCTCCTCTTGTTCTGTATCTTTGTTATTCACCATATACTTAGTTTATGTTTATGCTAAAAATACAGCTGCCTGGTTTGTCATGAGGTCCCTTATTCCACTGTACAAAGGTTGTCACAAAATAAGAAAAGACTTAACATCTCTATGATGGAACTGAAAAAGAACAAATGTGGTGGTAAGATCCTATAATTCTGCTGTGGGGTTTGTATAATCTCAATTTGTTCAGTTTATTGTATTATGTTTCTCAGGTCACTCCTCTTTGGACATAAACTGAATTAGTTGATGCTTTAGATCAGCACTGAAGTATTTATTATCACTGTTAATATTCATTGTATGTCTACATTGCCAGTTGTGTGGTGTAGAGATCTCCATGCCAGACTGCTTCTGGTATTCTTTTTTTATGATGGGCTGTTTCTAATACTGCATGCAGCATTGCAGCTTCCAGTACAGCTATACCTGAACTGAACAATTTATATTGCCAGAGATCCCTGTAGAACATAAGGTTAGAAGTGTGTTGTCTTTTAAAAGAAAGTTGAGATTCTGGAGCAAAGCTCAGTGGTCAGAGATAAAATCATTGCAAGTTCTGGCTGCAGAAAATGGAACCCTCAGTACCAATGGCTCGGACCTGTGAGCTAGTGATCCTACAGTGAGGTGTTTGGGCCTTGGAGATGAAACATCACTGCAGAGACACTTCCAAAGCATGGTGTGTCCCTTTTCTGCTGGAGCTGTGCTGAAGGTCCTGTCTCCTTCAGGTCAGCTAGCTCTACTGCCCCAACCAGCACCTCCTAACACTCTTCAGCTCAAATAGATCCCAAAGCTTAGGCAACATAAATAAAGGACCTCTGCAAATCTGGTTGGTCTGTGCTGAACTGGATCTGCTGGCACGGTGACCTGATCTGCCACCAGCTCTGCGGGTGGGTAACACAGCTTTTGCTGTGCCCTTCACTGTGATTGTGGGCTAGAACAGAGCTTCCCTACCCAGCACTCTGAATGTGTTTCTGCAGGAACAGGCCCTGCTTTCCAGTGCTGATTCCTGAAGGGGGAAGGTAGTAAAAACAACTAGGAGAAAAACCTCTTGACCTGGCTTCTGTTCGGGGCTCTGTTGAAGCTTGCCTTCAGAGCACTCTGCTCGTTTCTGACACTTCCCTACGGCCAGCCCTTGAGAGGCAAGGGTGATTGCATGGCAGCTTACAGGGTGTGCTAGCGGGGTGGGGGGAACACAGGAGGAAAATTCATGGCTGCAGTGGAAAGGGGACGCAGTGTGCTTGGAAGAGCAGGAGAAGGCAGTCTGTTTAGTTCAAGTTCTGTGGCAGAGGATTTTCTCTTGTTTCACCGAAAAGTCTCCATTGCTGTTTGTGATTTGCTTTTCTGTAGTGAATCCCACCAAAAGGTAAGAAAAGACTAAGAAGGAATCAAGCATAGTCTGGTATGATCTGCACAGTGGTAAAAGAAGACAGTCTGCCTGGCTCTGCTGTCACATGGACATGAACACATCTTACTCCCTGTCTTCCTCTTTTCTGAATCCTTGGTACAGCTCCTCTGCCTCTCTTTGTGTCCTCTCTACAGCCCAGGCAGTTGCTGAATCCAAACTGACACAAGAGAGCAGATGCTCTTTTTCCAGTAAGACCATGAAAGAGATTGAAAATAGTGGGAGCCCAGCTTCCATAGGATATGGACCAGGCAGCTTAGACTAACTATGTTTTTGTTTATGCCTTGGAGGACTTTGGTTTTGACTTAATTGTCTCAAACTTCCCCTTGCCACTGACTATGACTAGTCAGGCTGGGAAGCTGTGTGCGGTTGACAGGTCATGGGGAAAAGTACCTAGGAGGATGTGAAATGCTTTCTAACATTTTCTACATCAGGCGTGTGGTGTTCTTTGCAGGGAGGCTGATGTGGAGCCATGCTGCAGCCCTGGGAGGTGGTGGTCCTAGAAACAGCATTCTGCCCTGAATGCCCACAGAACAAGTCTGATGAATGAATTTTGTACTGTGCTGTACTTCAGGAAACAAGCAGTGTGCAGGTAAATCTCAAAGGGCAATTTAGCAGGGCAGGTTGCAATTACACAGAGAGGAATTTGGTCAGGAGGAAAGTAGGGTAAAAAGTTATTTAGAATACCTGATGACATTTGCTGTACTGTAATGCAAATACTCTAACCCCTCCTCAGGTGCCTTGGAAGCACCCATATTTTCTATCTTGCCTCCTTATCAGGTGCCTTAGAACCACCTTTGTTTTCTAAACACTCGTTTTCCCTGTTAAGTTCTCTCAGTTCCTCCTCCTGCTCTTGCAAACCTATAAGCCGTAGTTGCACAGGAGCTGCACTGTGCCTAAATGTCACTTGGTTTCACAAGCTGCACGTTCTGTTGTTTAAGCTGCCCGCAGGGCAGGATTCAGTGAGCTTTTTACCGCTACGGCTTTAGCAGTGCCCTGTGATGTGGAATTGTATCATCGTTGCCTCTCCACTGCCATGCTTGTCCTCTCGCACGGCTTGAAAGGCCTCGAGGCTGTGGCGCTGGCCCAGGCGCCCAGCCTTTGTGCCCATGTGTGACTGTCGCGTGTGGCAGCGATGGGAGCGGGTGTTNGGCGGCGGCTGGGCGGCGCGGGGCCGGGGCCGGAGCGGTGCGGGGCGGGGGAGTCGCGCTGCCGCCGCCGCCTCCTCCTCCTCCTCTCCTCTCCTTCCTCCCGCAGCCGCCCCTGCCCGTCGAGGCAGCGCTCCCAAGCTCCCCCCGGGCGCTCGGCATGCGGAGGATCAGGGCCAATGCCATCGNACAGGTCATGGGGAAAAGTACCTAGGAGGATGTGAAATGCTTTCTAACATTTTCTACATCAGGCGTGTGGTGTTCTTTGTAGGGAGGCTGATGTGGAGCCATGCTGCAGCCCTGGGAGGTGGTGGTCCTAGAAACAGCATTCTGCCCTGAATGCCCACAGAACAAGTCTGATGAATGAATTTTGTACTGTGCTGTACTTCAGGAAACAAGCAGTGTGCAGGTAAATCTCAAAGGGCAATTTAGCAGGGCAGGTTGCAATTACACAGAGAGGAATTTGGTCAGGAGGAAAGTAGGGTAAGAAGTTATTTAGAATACCTGATGACATTTGCTGTACTGTAATGCAAATACTCTAACCCCTCCTCAGGTGCCTTGGAAGCACCCATATTTTCTATCTTGCCTCCTTATCAGGTGCCTTAGAACCACCTTTGTTTTCTAAACACTCGTTTTCCCTGGTAAGTTCTCTCAGTACCTCCTCCTGCTCTTGCAAACCTATAAGCCGTAGTTGCACAGGAGCTGCACTGTGCCTAAATGTCACTTGGTTTCACAAGCTGCGCGGTCTGTTGTTTAAGCTGCCCGCAGGGCAGGATTCAGTGAGCTTTTTACCGCTACAGCTTTAGCAGTGCCCTGTGATGTGGAATTGTATCATCGTTGCCTCTCCACTGCCATGCTTGTCCTCTCGCACGGCTTGAAAGGCCTCGAGGCTGTGGCGCTGGCCCAGGCGCCCAGCCTTTGTGCCCATGTGTGACTGTCGCGTGTGGCAGCGATGGGAGCGGGTGTTTGGGCAGCTCCATTGTCAGCCCGAGAGCCTTGCTCCCCTGAAGCACCACAGTTTCAGCGGGAGATGGGCTCGTCTCCACGGGGTGGGTGCCCAGATCCCGTGTGCCATGGGCTGCCACGGTGTATTCGCTGGCCGCCTGCCTTACGGGCACGACCACAGACACGAGTCCCACCGGGGCAGCGGTGCAGGAGGGCAGGCTGCTGTGCTGCCCGCGTCCCAGCAGCCATCTCCTGAGGCTCAACCCGTGTCACCCGCTCCCCGCCAGGGGGGCCCTGCCGCCCCGTCCCCGCTGCAGCTGCGGCGCCGAGCGCATCCCCGGCGGCAGCCGGC